>WAAG01087412.1:29086-41059 GCA_013390105.1 Tichodroma muraria | reverse complement strand
CTGAAATCCCTAAATTCCCAAACTGTCGGGCACACGCAGTGACATGAATGGCTGAATCACAATTTATGAGTCTCAAAAGCATGAGATAACTGACAACATGCTTGTACATAAAAGTGACTTTCTTGTCAAATGCATTAGACTTGCTGCTTATAGGAAATAATGATTGAACTTCTGGTCATAATTTTAAGAAGCTGAAATACATCAGGAGACGTAATGTTGTATTTGTGTGGCTGCAAAAGCTATTTATTTGCCAAATATTAAGGGCTGTATTTTTGGACAACTTAAATTAATACTAGAGAAGCCCATCACATTGACTTTTTTGCAGCAAGCTGGCAAAGTAAAAAACAAAAAAGCAAAAAAACAAAACAAAAAAAAAATTCAAATCCATATACATGCTATTCTGGAGTATTTGTTCAAAATAATGAGCTATTCCCAATAGAAGAATTTATAGGTATGAAACAAGCAATACACTGCAATTTGCTGCACAGCAAACCGATTACTGATTGGACAAAATTTATTTAACTATCATGAATATAAAAGTAATATTTATTATATTTGAAAATGGGGGGGTTTCCCCCAACTCTCCCCCATAGATGCACGCCAGCTTAGACTGAGACATTTAAAATTTCCACTTGTATTGTAAAAACTGCTCTGTTTTCAAAATTATCAGCAGACTGGGATTCCTGTGGTAATGAAAGCTACAAATAACACTGCATTAACATTTGTTTTCAAGGTAAAGCATCAGAGCTCTCCCAGCAACCCATTTCCAAATACATTTTAAGCACAGTGTATCTAGGAACTACACCTGACTTTACGGGTACATCAGATACTTCAAAAGCACAACCCCATTGACAATGCTGGAAGTCTAGTAAGAAATGCTGAAGATATTTTTACTCAAAGCTTTTTTGGAAGGAGGTTAGAGGGCCTTCAGTTTCCCTTTTGCTTTCATAGAAAGAAAACAGGCCTCAATTTTCATGTGACTAGTAATTTTTGGATGCTTACTTCAGATATTTTGTAAGATGTGATTTTTTGAGAAACTTAGTATCTTGTGTACACAACCCTTTTCTAAGGCACTGAAACTAGACTACTTTGAAGGCACACAAAATCATGGGCCCCTTCTGAAAATTTAGCTCTGTTCCCCAGCTTTTACCTATTCTATTTGTTTTCCCTTCCCTGGTATTCACCATCCCGTGTCACATGACTCTTGAAATTCTCTCCTTGGCACCCAAAAGAGATATCCTCCACTGGTAAGGATTTAAACGTAAAGTAGTCCTCTCCCCACTTATTTTCAGCTTTCCCCCATTCATAACTTTAGAGCTGGTCAACATTTGCCTTCAAACTAATCTTGTCAGAAACCCTGTTTTGCATATCACAAAATTGGGGCAGACACTCCTGGTGAAGAGAGCATGTCTGGCTCTATCAAACCCACAGCAGCTGGAATTCCTCAAAACTCCAAATGAGTTACAATGCAAATCTATAGTATTTTCCCTAAAAAAGATGCAAGCACATCCTCCTTTTTTTTTTTCTTGACAGTGAAGACAAAACCTCTTGTCATAAGTAAATCACTCCCTCCCAAAACCAAAACTCATGAACAGCTGCTGAAATGAGCTGTATGAACAGCTGCTGAAAAAAGGCACCTGAGTCACCACCTTCCATCAAGTCTTCAATTCTTTCCCCTTCAAAGAATCTCTTGGATAAATGTATTTCTGCTCAAGAGAGAACAGTCACAGCCACCTGGAAGCTGCACAGGTTCTACTTTTAGGAGAAGATACGGAAACAGCCAACACTGCAGAGGAATCCTGCAGGAGGAACAGTGGGAAATGGGATGGAGAGCACAGCGGGACTGTACTGCTCCCTGAAGGCACGGAACGCACAGATGGGTCTGCTCAGACCTGCAGTCACTACTGTCATGCAAGTAGGGCTTTTTTTTCTTTAGCTCATTCTCTTTCCTATTCAGAACCACTGTAATTCAGACTGTGTGCTGATTTGAAAACCGCCACAGTCAATTCTGAGTTATTGAGGACCAATTAATTTACAGCAGTACTTCTGAGTTTTGACAGAATCCAGGAAACTTCTTTCCTGGTGACACGGACAATGAACAAAAGATATTTGCTCTGGGACATTTTGTCAAGGAAAGACTAAAAAAAAATCCTGGCTGCAGGCAGTGTGAGTGTAGAATATTATACAGCAGGACTATTAGAGTACAGTTAGAGTCTGAGAAGTGAACATACTCAGACAAATGGTAGGAAATGAGAGACTGAAGCTCAACAACATTTTGTAGAAAGTTAAAAACATCAGTCACTTGACAAGTCTATTATCAGAAGAAAAACACTTCAGTACTTAGAGTGTTAAAGAAAGGGAAAGGGAAATACTGGCTACCAAAATGAGGATAAAAGAATTTACTGTCCCAGCTTGTGCCCACATTCTGCTATTCACAATACCCTCGATTTTCTCTTTCATTTTTAAGCTTTACTAAGGGTCAAAGCTTTGTGTACATGGCAAAACTAAATCATCGCTGACAAATCGGTGAAGCCAAAGGCGATTCCCTTTGTCTACACTTGTAAGGAGAGACATCCCTTGCTCTGGTTCAGCTGCACCCTGTGTTGTCAACAACTGTCAGCAGTGGTTCAATTTAGTGCACCAAGGAGAGCCCAAACAATTTGGAAAGAATGATTTAAGCCAAGCGGGTCCCCACCCAGATCCTCCAGAACACACATGCAGAAGAACAAAAGCAAGAAAAACATTTAAAAATTATTAGGAGAATGAACAGTAAAAACCCACCAGATCTGGCAGAGGGATTGAAAGCATCTGAAGTTACTCAAAAGTTGTGACCAAAAACAAAACAAAACAAAAAAACAAACAAAAAAAACAAAAAAACCAAATAAACCACAGCTGATTTGTCAGTTCCTTGACTTACAGAATTCCCCATTTCTCCATCACTTTGTCACAGGAGGCTGTTGTAAAGAAGCTAGTGAGAATATCAGTATCATCATTTAATTTATTTTAGATGAAAGATAATCATAAGCCTTACAAACCAGAAGAAAACCACCGTAGTTAATTTGAAAGGGACTCTGCCACTTGCTCTATAGAGCAAAGAGCAAACCCAATTAATGAAGATTGTACTAGTGGCGTCTACCATGACTTTAAATCATGTCACTATTCCCTCTCACACTTTAACAGCCAAAATTATTACAATCTGCTTGGATTAATGCAGTACACTGTCATTAGGCTGGCAATTCAATCCCATTTCTGAGATTGTGTGATCTGAGTCATCAACATCTGCAAATATCTTTACATCTTCTGTAATAGCTGGCCTCAGATCTTGATACACCAATGTAAAAAGGCCTTTTTAATGCTTCCCACATTATTTTGGACTTACAACTTCATGATGACAGCAGCTTCTCAAAACAGCCCATGAATCAAATTTATTACCCCGTTTGTCATGTGGGATTTTCTTAACTCTAAGCCAACAGAGCAACAACAAATCAAGGTCAGTGTTTATACTGTGCGAATAAAAATTAACCACATGCTCAAAAACATTTTTTTGACACTGAAAAGGCATTTGGTCTCAAGGACTTTTGACATATGCAGAATTCACCAGCTCTTCTACACATCTGGGAGTATCTGAGAAAATACCTCAAGCAACACTTCCTTGTCATGCCAGTCTGTCATGGTTTAGAAAAAATAAAATCTGGCAGCCATTCTACTGCTTTCAATATTAGTAGTCACACATGAGAGAGACAATCCCATTGCAGGATGCTCATCCCAGGAATTAATTCAATTCCAAACAGTATCATTTGTATTTAAACAGATCACTGGTTTCCAAATGATGGTTCAGTGATAAAAGCAGCAGCACAGGAGACCTTTTCGCCATGGAGGTGAGAAATGAGATGACGTCACAGGCTTTGAAAACAAATCTGGCCCTACAAAGCCACTGAAGTACGACCTTCTCCAGCCATAGAAGATGTTAAGATAACTGTTCCTTCCTTAAATTAGAGCCTAACCATGGGGGCACAATAAAATGCATGCTGTGAAGACCTAAATAAGGAACGCCACTTGAACTTGGGTGAGCTTTTCCTCGAGGAAAGAAGAGAGCCGCTCGCAGCACTCGCCGCTGCAGAGGGGCAGGCGCCGCTTACGGCCGGGCCCGCTGGGGCAGGGCCGCGAGGCGCAGGCCGGCANGCACCGCGCAGGCCCCCCGCGGCCGCGCCCGGGCCGCTCCCCGCTACGCACCTCCTTGATGCGCTTCACCAGCGCGTTCTGGTCGAAGGCCACGGCCTCTGCGCACTGGTGGAGGTGGTCCTGGTAGCGCAGGCACAGCTGCAGCACCTGCTGCGGGTCCAGCTTCTCCAGCTTGGTGTTGGTTGGAGACGTCTGCCCACTGAGGAGTCCTACAAAGCAAAGGAGGGCCCAGAGTTAATCTGACTGTTCGTGCTGTTAGTTCAGCTGCAGTCCAAGAGACAGCAGAACAAACCCAGCAGACGAGATTTATCAGGGGTGATGAAAAGCTAATTCAGAATCAATTAAGGATGTTTTGTATCTACAGCAGTGCACAAACAGTTCGCCACAGAGCTTGGCCCTCCCGCACAGAACCTAAACAGACTCTAAATGCAGGTACGTAACGCGCATCTCCTCGGTTTTCAGCGATATGCAAGTCCTGGTTTTCTCCTCCTCAAGCAATCCTAAACTGTGAAGAATGAGCCCTCTCCTAATTTATGTATGCCAGAAGAGGAAGGAGTTGAAAGCTGCATTCCCAGAAGGGCACTTGTGCCATATATTCTCACCAGACTTAAACTGCCAAGACCAGAGCTCTAAAAATTCACTGGTCCCCCAAAATAAACCTGAGTAAACAAATGGCCCACCTTAAGTTAAATTATTAGGGATGAAATGTCCACCTAATTTTGCCTACCTTGCCTTTTTTAAAGCTTCAGAGCTTTTACCTTCTAAGGCTTTTCACTCTCAAAGACTAGCAACATACCTCTTTTTGGTTTTTTAATACAGAATTAAGATCCCTACCTACTCTCATGACCAGGTTTCACAAAAAGCTCATAAAAAAAAAAGACACTGGACTTAATAGTGGGACACTGGTAATATTCAGAGAAGCAAAATTGCCCAGAGAAATTTCTCCTGCCTGTTGTTTGTTGCCTACATAGTGCAACTTGAGAATGTCTGCTGAGCTCAAGCATGTGTGTGCTACACTGACCGCCTTCCCCACAGGAGCCAGAAAAAATGACACTAAGCTCTCAGGCCACCCTTTTTTTGCTGTTTCATTTACTTACTTACTTTCATCTTCCTTCAGTATTAGCACAACTTTCTTCTTGTTGGGACACCATCTGTGACAAACTGCACATACACACAATATGCTTTTCCCAAAACATCCATCAAGCTATGTAAACTGAATTCAGTGACTGCACGCATGTGCCCCTCTGGGATTCTCATTTTACAGACAGGAAAAGACATTAAAACAGCAAATATAAGCAAGTATCACACTAGGCAATTAAAAAGTAATAAATGCCAGTTATTTGGATTGGAAAAGCTCTTCTAAGAATGTACCTCAGTGGAAAATAGTATTTTGAATGGCCCGCATGCCTACTGGAAGCTACAACTGGTAACATCAAGTTCTTGCTAAAGCACAAGAAAAAGACAAACCAAGATGCAAGTCAGAAGCATCTTAGGAATATGAGCAAGTTAAATATTTTTGAAAACATTTGCAGACCAAAATGAAAATAAAACCAGGACAGTAACTTCATCAAATATGAAGAAGAAGCAGGTTTACATTTCATCAACACTCAACATCTTATTCTCCCAGGATCCTCTCAATTGCTCTCCACACTAAACCTCATCACAAGAGATTTTAAAGAAAGGTAACTTTGTTTTACTGATTTGTCCACTACAATTGTATTGCCTCAGTCAAGAGGTCAGGAGAGGAAATAAACCATTTTGTCTCAAACCCCTGTATTAGCAACAGTCAAATGATTTTTTATGTTTTGGAGGGAATAATCTCAAACAAAATCTTAGATTTGTCAGTATCAGTTGAAGATCTTTCAAATCTACTTTCAGGTAAAATATAAAACTGTGACAGGAACAAACTGAAGGAAATAAGACTTTTAAAAAATTGTTTATGTTTCATGTTCTAGTGCTTCCTCAGTTCACGAATTGTGATCTTTTACAATATTATCTTGTCAGGATGAATGTTCAAATAATGTTGTCAACTTTTAATATGCTGAATGTTCACACAGGAATGAAGAGTTCACCATACACCTGAGGCACTTATCCTGTCTCTGTACTGATCAAATACATGATGCTATCAGACAACTAATTTTATTTTATTACTAATCTCTCACCAGCTTCAAGAGGAGAAAGAAAATTAGACACTGTTTAAGAGATTTAATTAACATGAAGTATGTACTTTGGCCAACTTACGCTGCTTATGAGAATTTTGAAGTGGAACAGGCCAAGGACTGTAAAATGAGCTAATAAAGAACATGCTACTTAAACTAATGTACTTACAGCCTTGTACAGGTTACATAATGCTAAAAGAAAAATTAATAAACCTAAGTCTCTCATTTCCTATCCAGAAAAACACAAGCTTGAGTGAAGGGAGACATTCCCTATTCAGCTGGCATTCCTTCATGAGAAGGCAGAGGGGGAAACACAATCCAGTACAAATGTTTGGACTAGGGATAAAAAACAAACATCATATGCCGCTTAAAGACAGACTACGGTATTATTCAGGGTGATGCAGTAGGGAGAAACCAAAGGAATTAGCTCCTCCAAAGACCTCTGGGGTAATGCTGGCAATGCCAGAGAACAGTTTAGCTTATTTTCAACTTGCAAGAAAGGAAAAAGTACAGTAAACAAGAGCCCAAAAAGGCCATGCAGCCTGGCAGGAACTCCCATTGTCAGAAGGTCAATCCACCATTTTTTGCTGCTCACTGTAACCACTTACTAACCATGCTATAAATATTAACATTTCTTACTAACATTCCCCTCTGCCCCACTCAGGTGAGACCCCACCTGGAGCACTGCATTCAGCTCTGAGGTCCCAGCAGAAGACAGAAATGGATCTGCTGGAGTGGGGCCACAGGAGAGACACGAAAATGGTCAGAAGGCTGGAACACCTCTCCTGTGAGGAAAGACAAGAGAGCTGGGATTGTTCAGCCTGAAAAGCAGAAACCTCCAGGTAGACCTTATCATAGCCTTTCAATATTTAAAGGGGCTTGTGAAGAAGACAAAGAGAGACTTTTACCAGGGCCTTTAGGTGACAGGACAAGGGACAATAGTTTTAAACCAGAAAAAATTTAAATCTGACATAAGGAAGACATGTTTACAATGAGAGTGGTGGGAAATTGGATGCCCCATCCCTGAAAGTGTTCAAAGAAAGGTTGGATGGGGCTTTGAGCAACCTCATCTAGTGAAAGGGAGTAAAAGATGTCTCTGCCCATGACAAGGTGGTTGGACTAGATGATCTTCAAAGGTGCCTCCCGACAAAACCCATTCTATGATTTAACTAATTTGCTGCATTTTATTTTTTAGCAAATCTTATTTATATTAATATAATGTATTAGTAAAAGTCTCTCCTCTTGAAAATCATTGCTTCCTTCTTAAAGCCTTGTCCCACATTTTGACCTCTCCACTGAACAGGGCCATCCCTCAGTGACTGGTCTACATGTGGCTTGTAAGAGGATATGAGATCACATCTGTTGCAATAACATATTTATTAGGTCACTCTTACAAGCGCCAAAAAGGGGAGAGACAGAGGTCACTGAGTGGTTCAGGCTTGCTCCTGAAACATCCAAAACTTGAACCTGGCCACCAGCACATCTCAGAACCCCAACCACTGGGCTACTATCCCTTCTACACTGAGGAAATGGTGTTCCCGTGATTTCTTCTGTGGGATTATTACTCCCCAGTCCCCCAAGAGCACAGTTCTGCCCTTAACTGAGAAGAAAACAGCATCGAGAGCTTTCATTTCTTATTAAACTGAATACTCATTTTTCAAGCTGCTGGTTCTCTCCCAAAGAAAGAAGCACACCGGGGATCCTCTGTGCACGGTCTGGAGCCCTGGGAAGAGCTGCTTGGCACGGGAGCGGTAGAACACGCCCCAGCGTGACAGGGAGGGCCGCACGGGGGGTGTCGGGGCTGGGGAAAACAGGGAGAACGGGAGAAGGCCTCCTGCACAGCTCCAGTGCATGGAGCAGAAGGGTTTGGCAGGCGCCAAACACTGCACAGTCCTGGCTATCCAATTACACCATAAAACAAGGAAGACCACAGACCGCCTCTGTGCCTGCCATGCTGACGAGATGTCAAATCTTCCACCTACTCGGACACGTCTGGTCAGTAAACAGCATGACCAGGAGGTGACAAACAGCAGCTGGGACAAAGAAAGAGTCACATTTCTAAAGCACAACGGTGCCTCAGAAAAAAACAGCTCAATACACCAACTATGTCGTGCACAGAGAAATATCATATATCACTACAAGGCTAGCTGACCCACAGACTTGACAAATCTGTTATTGTTTCCATATTCCTTGGCAAAGGAGAGGCATGTTAAACCATTTTCCTCCTACTTAGTCATCTCCTTGTTGGTTCCAGGTCAACATACACGTCCAACAAATCATATCCTACTGAGCAGAAGAAAGCTGTTCATTTAAAAAGCATTTTTATGACTAGAAGTGAAGTTCTTGAAAGAAAGCTTTTCACACAATACTGATTCTACACACATAAAGAACATAGTACCCCACCGTAGTTATGTTCTGCTGCTTTAGTGGGCAATCCCAACAACACCTTGAGTGCTTTCCAACCTGAAAAGTGCTAATCTTTCTGACTTCTGTACTTCCACTTGTCAACCCCCTTTTCAACCCGTAACAGCAGGCATTATAAAAAGAACACCAGTAGGTTGTTAATTTATTATTACAAACAGCAAAGCATATGATGTTGTGGGGTCTTGTTACTAATTCTAAGGCCAGAAAGAGTTGCTGTCATGAGCTAACCAATCTTCCTGTGGAATATAAAAGAGGACTTCAGAAGTTACACCTTCCTAAATCAGACCAGAAGTCTACCTTGCCCGGAATACTGCTTCCAACATCTAACAACAGCGGACATTTAGGGAAAAAAAACATCTTTTTCACGCCTCCCTAGTTATTAATAAAAATTTCAGGCAGAAAAGACTGTGCTCAGTGAATTTCAGTGATACTTGAATTTCACTACTCCTTTTTGAAAGGTATACCTTTATCTCCACAATATCCTGTGACAATAAGTATGATGCTTATTTATACAGCTTGGGAAAAAAAACCCTTCACACCTGCTTTACACTCTGTAGTTGTGCTGCGACACAACAGAAGCCTGAGCAGGCTGTACTTCATTCCAACATCTTTCCAAGCTCAAACACCCCACTGGATCAGTCTCCTCTCCCACAGATAACTTAATTTCTTGGACTACCTCTGTAACACCTTCAGACACCTCTAATCTGACACCTTACTCCTCTCTTTAAAAGCCAAATCAATTCTTCTCCAGAGTGTGTTTGGTCACACCTCTAAAAATGCAGTTGCTTTTATAACTGCCACCCATTTGCAGGACCTGCTAATCACCAACACCCTTTTTAAGAGTGTGCATTACAGTGTATCCCACATGTCATCGCCTCTTCCCCCAAGAACAAGGTTAAATAAAGCACCAGATTCCACACCATGGTAAGCAATGGCTTGTCAGCTTTACAGAGGCATTCCTGATGCTGGTACCTGGTTTTGGAGGTTAATTACAACGGGCTTTACCATTTTTTCTAAAACGTCTTCTGTGAACATTTCTCGTTCATCCTTGTAAAGAATTACGCTTTTTGGAAAGTCTTCTCTGAAGACAATCCCACAGACTCTCCAGCAAGCTTCTAGAGAGCCTAAAGACCTTTTACTAAGTACATACAAGTAGAAAATAGCTTTCCTTCAAGCCATTTTGAAGGAAATTTCTGTTCTGCTTTCCTGATGACTTCCTATGTAATCCACTACAGTTTTTAACCTTTCGCTCTCCTAACACAAGTCTCTTTTTGCCTGGGTTTGGGGGGAGTTTTTTGTTTGGTTTTGGAGTGTGGATATCTTTTTGCCTAGGAAAACATTTACACTGCTTTAACTACACTGCTTTTCCTTCTCCCATTCCTCAGAGCCACCTGTACTGCCTGAAATTTATTTCAGCCATTCCCCACTTCTCTTGCTACCCTCATTTTTTTTATGATCTTCCTCTTCATAAAATTAATCCAAGACAGCAAAATTTTTCAGCTCTTCTATTCCATGATTTTGAGTAGATTGCAGTTACTATAGTATATAACAATAATGTAGTATATATAAGAGTTATTTCATTTACTAGCATTAAGGCAACATTAGTTTCAGCTCAAAAAGAACTATTGTTTTTCAAGTATTCAGGAATTTTCTGTGTTCTAAGGGTATTTAAAAACTGTCAACCCCACAACCTGCCTCATCAAGCATTCCTAAAGCTCTTAGGTAGAAGCTACCCAGTCTGGTCAGCTTCTTAAAAAACGTCTGGCCTCAGTGGCCACAGATTAACTATTATCGTTGTCTTCCTTGTTCCTATTTGCATGAGAAGATTGTTTTGCCAGTACCTTCAAGATTCCTAAGTACCAAAAAAAGATCCACACACTAAACAGATGGAATTACATCCCTAAAGACCGAGTCTTGTTTCCTGACTGTTGCTGCTTGCACATATTTGGAGGCAGCAGCTTGTTATTAGCTGCAATAGAGAGCTCATTTCCAAATATTCTCCATGCAGGAGCACTTCAATATCATCTGCTGAAAAAAGAATTGCACACCTATGTGCAGAGAATAAAAGGTATTAAAATACTTGCACACAGATACGGTAATCGGATTTACAGGACTCTCAATGACTAAATGTTTGAATTCAAATTGTGTACTTCCTCTCTCATTCTTGAAAACTAAGAAAAGACTAAATTTTTCAGCAAAGCCTGAACAGTTAAAATAACTTTTCTGAAGGTTGTTTTGGTTTTGTTGTGGGGTTTTTGGTGGTTTGTTTTTTGGTTGGTTGAGGAAGATTTTGTTTGTGTGTTTTTAATAACACCTGAGTTCGGACACATCAGCATTTATACATTCAAATTTGAGAACTCAGGCCACCCTTAAGAAAAAGGCAATTAGTAAAAGTCAATCATAAAGAAACTGAAAAATGAAATAAAAATAAAATCACTACTATTCACCCAGAAATCTTTAAGCTGAAATGTGGATGACCACATGATCTTTTACTCAGAGCAGTTAATTTTCTAAAAATCTCACTGAAAAAATACCTTGTACTAAAATACGTATTCACTCCAAAACAAAAGTTGGCTTTGTCGCCTGTGTATATTTTCAATTCCTTTGAACTTTAGTGGGGGAGCACAATGACTGTAGACAAGCTGAATAGCTATTGTGTGAGCAAAGAACACATTTGTATTGTTGCAAGGAATGTTGGCTGTAGCAGCAGATTTTCCCTCTACTTTGGAGTCGGTACCATGTGACCATTTACTTCTGCATGGGTGACATGGGCTGAGGACTCTCCTCTTGTCATATCGTTTAAGAGGCAACTTTTCTGACTACAGAGTTCAAATATGCTGTGTCAATTCCCCACCTGGGCCTCCTAATACTAAGTTATGGCCTGCAAGACATTAGTCACCGAGATAGATAAATACAAACCGCTTCCCCTTTTGTTCCTCCACCATGTGTCTTAAAAAATAAACATTAAGAGGATTCAGGACATTTAGGCTTCTATAAAAATGCAGCCTGCTACAATTCTAAGACAACCCCCACACACACTGTTATACATTTCCACCTACTGAGGTCACATAACTTACATTAAAGAAACTGTGATGCCGAGGGTAATAATTGCTGGTATTTATTATTATTATTGTTATATAAGTACTTGTTTTGATACTTCTGCTTTCCAGTGGAGACTCATTTTGCTTAAGACTTACATTCTGCAAAG
>WAAG01087412.1:10721-22558 GCA_013390105.1 Tichodroma muraria | reverse complement strand
GTATTTATCATCTTCTGTCAAATACTGTCAAGTGCAACGTGCCTTGAGGAAAGACAAAGCACAATAAGGAATCCTTAGCATGAAGTGCTTTAAAATTCACAGAGGAGGGGGGAAAAAGTAAAGCAAACTGCACCTCCTCAGTTTACATTCCTTTTGCACTTCAGTAAATGAACTCATTAGTAAAAATATTATGAAAGAGCAACATCTCACTATTANGTGCTCACACACAGCATGAACCTATTTCCTATGTCTGTCATGGAAATTATCAGTCATTTTACAGCAAAACTTCACCAGAAAGGTTTTAGATACGCAGCAGGTGGAGTTTTGCTCACCCTAAATCACGTGTCCCTCAAGGTACTTATAAGGTCCATTACAATACCTATAAAGCCTTTCCAGCTGGAAAGACTCCCAGCAGCTGGAAAAGTCCCCTGTCCCTGTTAAAGACACAATCTCAGAAGTACATCCTGAGTAGATCTTGGGTGCTCTCCTGAAAATGGAATTCATCTTGTTGCTCTGCCACCCCTCCTTGCCTTCCTTGTTCCAGTTCTGGCTCTCACTCAGCTCCTGCACAGATGGATTCAGCCCACCAACCTACCAGAAAACTACCTACTTGTCACTCCTGGATTCTCCTCATCCTGCTGAGCCAAGCTGGCTCACAAGGGAGCCAACAAGCCTCAGAAGCAGCACAAAACACAAAGCCATAGGTATGTCCTCCCTCCTCACAGCTGTTAGATCGACTCTCCTGCTCTGGGGATGATCTGGAGACAGACAGACAGACATTCTTCCACAGTCTGGGGCAGAGTCTGGCATGCAAACTTATAAAAGCACCTCCCTGAGCACAGAATTCACTCTTGGCATCATCTTCCTGCACTGTGAGGGAAAGAAAAATACATCATGTTATGGATACATACAACATCTGAATACCACCAATGAGAGTAATTATGGTACACAAGGACATACTAATACCAGATGCTCCTAATACTAGAAAATATACACAACAGCCAAATAGAACTAAAAACACTGAATAGTTACTCAACTGCTTGAGTTCAATGTTAATATATATACATGCCCATAAAGCTCACTTTCTCTTAATTGAAACAACAGCTTGGTTTGTGACACTGAGAGCAATTAATTCTGCAGCTATTAACAGAAAGTAGCTGTTCCAGATGCTGTTTTCCTGTCAGGTCCTATGCAAACATTTCCACTTTTACAGTGACTTTAGCACTGCTTTTTCAAACAACACAAAAACAGACTGAAAGGTAGATTTCACACTTTCTTTTGTAGTTGTACGGGAAGAATTTTGATCATCTGGGAACCTGTAACCACAGGGGTGGTGACAGAAGAGCCGTATTTTGTTCTGAAATTATGAAGCATTTCTTATTCTTACTAATATAAATACAGACCAACATGTTGACTCCACATCTCCATTCTAACAATAAAAGTCTAAAAGCAATAAGAAAACAAACTGGTAGTGCAGACACATATGCATCTCTTCCTGGACTGGAGAAGAAAGAACAGGAAAAACAGCTCTACAGAAACGGGAGCAACAACAACATGTAACAGCATCTACCTCTTCAACTTCTTTAAAATTAAGGTATAAAACAATTTAGAACACATCAGAATTTTAAAGTCCAGAGCTTTGTCTTCTTAAGACTCTCCTAAAAATTCACTAGAACCTTAAATATTTTCATTCAACTGTGTAGTTAATGAATGTGTGATTTTTTCCCCTTCTTATGACTTAATTTAGGAGAGAAGGACAGCACTTGCAGCAGCAGTTAAATTATTTGTTTGATTCTGATAGCTTTCTGTAAAGGAGTGGAACATGCAAACAAACCTGATTGTTCCTCCTTCCCAAATTAAACTGCCTGCACTTATCAAAAGCTCCAGCCAACACAAACACAACAGCTTTTTCTTTTCCTTGTCCAGTGTGCCTTGAGGGCTGACGCACTGTTCTTTGCTCATGCCCGGAGCAGAGTCACTGCAAAGGTCTCAAGTGCACACAAGTCCAGTAAGGTCATTCACCAGAGAACACTCCAGTCTGATCCCTCCACACCATGCTAGCCGAGTATTCTGAACGAGGCAGCACAGTCCAGCAGGAAGTGATCAAATGGAAAAGCTTCCAGAGGGTCACACATACCTGAGGGAATCTCTTACCAAGAGGGTCAAAGGGAAAGCTCTGGCTCCTTACACTGCCACAACAGCTCTACAAACCTGGTGGTGAGAGCCAGCTGAACATGCTACATTGTTTAACTGATTTGCAAAGTTTGGGCTCTAAACAATCCAGTTCTTCAATCCCATAAGGCTCTGAAAGAGAATGGCCCCATTTCCCACAAGCGCTCAGTATCCTGAAGGGCTGTTTGATAACCACTCCAACACCTTAGAGATGTTTGGATAGCTCAGGTTGCTGATAGTAACCTATATACATGGTGAGGATGAGGAAAGGGAAGGATACACGACACACAAAGTACCTCACACCTACACTCCTCGAAGGTTCAGTACTATTCCAGCCTAGGAGAGCTTTTTTCTAGTTTGAGCCACTTTAGAAATGGCCTGCTCTGAGCTAGAATGCATGAATACAGAGCAAACACCATACAACTCCTATTCTTGTTATAAGTTTTAAAACAATTTTTTCTTAAAATCCCTGTGCTCTGTAGGAGCATTCATACAGGGGATGATGAGCAGTAAATGTTTCAGTATGGACAACCCATAGATCAGATGCTGTTAAGGATCTCCCATGGTTTTTTTTGTTTTAGAAGATTCTTTGTTTCATTTCTAGGAGCAGTTTAGTCAAGAATTGTTCTATCACTACATCCACTCATCATATCTACATCTTTTCTGAGGTGCTTTTCAAGTCTGCTCACCTTCAAATTCACCAAATACTTACCAGTTGTTGCTTCTTGGCTAGAGAGTGGTCCCTGTTGAAATGCAGCTTTCACTGTTCTGCTGCCTATGTGACGCAAGTCTCTTTTTCTACTGAGAGAACTCCGCATTACTTGAAGTATAAAATATGACGAAACTTTAAAATAAGGATAAGGACATACAGAGATTGAGGGTGAGAGGATGTCCTCCTATTCATTGGCCAGGCACAGAAACTACCAGAGGTCAAAAAAGCTGAACTTCTTTATTCAAGCAGAAATTCCCATTGAAGCCAAATGAGGTTTTGTTGAATGAGGGCCACAGGAATAAGCCTGTAGTACACTCTGGACTGGAAGCAAGTCAAAGCAAATTATGCAACAGCTGTCAGGAATCAGTGTACAGGTCTGCAGAGTCACAGCGCAGGAGAAGCCCTGGTCCATCCTTAACCTTTGTCTATTTATGTCCCAGCACTGAGACCCCTTCCAACAAAACAAGCCATGCTTTAATATATTTTTATGAGAACACTTTATAGCGAACAGCACTCTCCTCCTCTTCCTCTTTCCCTTCCCCTCCTTCCCACCGTTCCCTCTCCTTCCTCTTGCTGTGTTGTGCTGTTTGTGTGGAAAAAAACGAGCTCCTGCCCTTGCCAAGAGTGACATCAACTCATTCTTATCCGGTGATGTCCAGCAGAATCTTCCTCTGATAAACATTTGCTCAGTGTCAGAGCCCCAAGGTTACTGGCTGCATTTTGTTTTCATTGTTGTTTGTTTTCTGACACTTTGCTGCTTGTTACACATGAAAATCCTCCCCCCGTGTGTCTTCAACCTGGAGCCGAGAGAGGCGGTGAGCAGGACATTCCTCGCTGCTCACCCGCGTCTCCCACCACCCCCTTCCCCTGAAACAAGGGTCTGTCTGTCTCTCTGTGAACAAGAAAAAGCTGATACTGCAGAGAAGCAGAAAAAAATACGCAAAAAAATTCAGGAGTGCAGACCTATGTCTTTTTAGCCTTAGGTTTCTTCCTTTTTTTTTTTTTTCAGATTTTCTTATCTCCTTTCCTAGCATGCTCTAAAGTTAGTGAAGAGCCATAGCTGATTAATGGGCTGGTGTCCCTTCCTCCCACCTGATGAGGAACCTCAGATGTTTTCCTCTTCTCCTCTCCCCCTCCTTTATCCATCCTCTCCTCACAAGCCACCAGCTTTCTGAAGAAAAGGGAAGCAAATGATCCTTTTCCAGGCATGTTCCCCTTACCCAAGCTGACATTTACCTGAAGTACATCAACCTGTGCCTTCAGACAGCTAGTGCTGAATGAAATGCATATGTCTGCCCATGGGCAAAATAGAGCCCATGGACAATCTATTAAAGCAAGAAGCAGAGACAGTTTTGACAAAACCTGAAGGGCTGAGTAAAGGTCAAGAGCCCTGAAAGGTCTAGTAGTGAATAAAGACTGGAAACAGACACCCTCTACCCTGATTGGCTCTTACATACAATTCCATCAAAGAGAAAGCACTCTACAAAAAATTCAACTTACAGGATAATGGAAATGTTGCAATTACAACTGCATCCCTCCCTGGGTCATTGTGGAGCAAGAAAAATCCATTAGTACGTTATCCAGAAGGAAAGGTCTGCTGTAAGTGGAAGATGTTTGCTAGCACCAACTTACTGCCTCCCACTTTTCTAGGAAACCCATCCTAAAATCTCCTCCAGTGTTCAGGAGAAGGCTGCAGCTGTTCTTAACAGCTCGTGAAAACAAGGTTCTTTCAGCTTATATGGTATAAGTTCCAGCTTACACAATGAACAACAAGTACCTTCAGAAAGAAAGTGAAGAAAAAAAATTTAGGTTTGGATATTACCATGAATATATGCCAGCTAGCTGTGCTGGCATATACGCTCTACGCACTAGAGCATTAGAAGTACCAAGAAAAACCAACACAGCAAATGACTGCCTTGCCACCCTAACTTGGAGGAGGCTGCTAGAAGGAAGAAAGGCAAGATGATAACCTGGCTTCAAACAAAGCACAGGAGTCCAGTCATTAGACAGGCCAGTCTACCTGTCCTTGGGTTCTTCTATCTTTCCAGTTCTCAGTGGTGTCTCTAAAATCACTTGGATCCAACTGCTCTTTCAAGTTCACAAATCCCAGCAGTACCTGCTGCCACAAGCTTACCTGCAACATCCTCTTACATAACAGTAAGCCCTGTTCTTGCGTAGTTTCCTTTTTTTCCCTAGTTCATACAGAAAATATTAACAAACGAGACAGTTCCTCCTCATCACCTGATTTTCTAAAAGCCTTGACTGCCTTAATGGAAATAGGCGGAGTACAAGTAACAATCATAGTCAAGGTCAGGCAAGAACTATGTTTTCAAACCATGAGGAAGTAACATCCAGGCTCTCAAATTAACTTTAATCAACAAATGAGGCTTTTTTATATCAATTTTCACTGAGAAGGTTGCCATCTTTTAGAGAGGTGTTTTGGAAGATCAAGGTCTTATTTCCTCTTTTCATAACAGTTCTTTAGAAATTGTAAAATATTAGTACCAGCTGAAAAAAAAAGTCATCAAATACAAATTTTGCAAAGTAGTGTGCTTAATCTTATTGAGATCCCCTCTCTCTTTCCAGTAAGACAGCCAGCCTAAATAAATGGAAATTTTCCTCTTGCCTTGAAGGCCTGATAAGATGCTACACCACTACTGCAACAGATTGCCCTCAAGGTTATCCTGTCCCTTTCCATGACTAAAAAGACAGGCAGATGCACCAACACCTCACACTTTTACAAACCTTTAACCAAACATGAATAAGCATGCCATAAAAACCCCACACAAACAGAAACTATACACACCAGTCTTAAAATACAATTTCAAAAAAAGACTGATTTTCCAGAATACACAAGGAACGTTTTTAGCACAAAACTGCTTACAAGCATTTGCAATGAAACATATTTTCACAGTGTCCAGACAGCTTGAGTAGAAAAGGGGGGAATGTTTTTGGAGGGATAGAAGCATTTTCATTTGATGGTACCCCATCAGTGGTTGTTATGCTGTCCTAAAGGTGAAACAAGCTTTGGCTGACAAGTAGGGATGCAGCTCCATAGGAAACCTGCGTGCCAGGTCCCACCTGTGCTCATTTTAGCATTGAGTTCTTTTCTAGGGTCTCTTTTTTACGGTATTTGAAGTATGTATTTCCAGTACCCAGAAATAGGATGTTTGGTCACAGAAATACTGACAGGAACACAAATTCCCAAGCGACCTTGACTATAATTAACCATCTAATTTTAGTGGCGTTTGGCCGACCGACACCTCCCTGGCTGGTTTGTTTCAAGAGACAGACTGACTGCAGAAATTGCCAGAGCTGTCCTCCAGCAGGACACATCCCATGCAATAAGGGAGGTGGCAGTTGCAATACGGGAATTCATATGCCTGTGAACAAAATAAACACATCTTTTTCAAAACAGGAATTAAAAAACATATAGCAGTGCTGTCTCAGGAGTTTAATTACCTTCAAACGAACCCTGATAACAAGACATCAGAAGCTTTGCTTTCAACAAAACCAATTAGTATCAATTGAAACAGAACCAGCTGAGATAAACATGTACATAGCATGCATAACCTTGAGGTCCACAATGCCTAATAATTAAGTACTGGATAATTTCCCATACTCAAGAGAGAAAAGTTTGTATAAATCAACAATAATCAAAGGAAAGTTGTTCTCCTATGGGGACAAGAAGGGTTTGAATCCAGAACATTTATTTCAGCCAGTTGTCCTTGTGAAACTGAGCCATGGCACGGTTCAGGTTTTCTGTACAGCTTTTTGAAATCTCCAAACAAGATTGTGAACTTTTTCTTCCTCCAAAAATGAGTCCACATTTCCAAAGTCTCTTACAGACAAAGGAAAAGCTAAGCCACAGCTCATTAGCAGAATTCTCACCCAAAACTGTACTTATCCACCTCCTTTCCTCTCCCTGCTCTTTTGCAACCTTTTGTCTCTGCCTCTGCATTACTATTTCTTTTTAATCTCTTGCTTCAAGAAATATTTATCTGAACCTTTTAACTAGCAGTGGTTCGATGGGTCCTTACTTACTGATGCAGATTTTAACTTCATACAACCTCTAAATGGGCTGGAGAGAAGCGAGGTGGATTGAAAACTGGCTGAGCTGCCAGGCTCAAAGGGTTGTGGTAAGTGGAATGAAGTCCAGCTGGAGGACAGTTACTGGTGGTGCGACTCTAGACTACGATACTGGGGCCAATACTGTTTAACATGTTTATAAATGACCTAGATGAAGGGACAGAGCCCCCTCAGCAAACTTTCAGATGACACAAAATAGCTGATAACACCTCTGCCATTCAGAGGCACCTCGACAAGCTGGAGAAATGTGCTGATGGGAATCTCATGAAGTTCAGCAACACAAAACGCAGAGCCCTGCACCAGGGGAGGAGCCACCCCCAGCCCCAGCTCATGGTGGGGGAGAGAGCAGCCTCGCAGAGAAGGACTCACAGACAGACAGCGAGCTGAACATGAGCCAACAGCAAGCCTCTGCAGCAGAGGCAGCCAAGAGATCCCGGGCTGCACGGGGGAGAGCTGCCAGCAGATCAAGGGAGGTGGTCCTTCCATTCTGCCCAGCACAGCCCAGTGCTGTGTCCAGGGCTGGGCTTCCCAGTACAAGGCAAGCATGGACATGCTGACAGTAAGTCCAGTGAAGGATCACAGAGAACATTAAGGGGCTACAAATCTGTCCCACTAGGGAAGGCTGAGTGAGCTGGAGCTGCTTATCCTCAAGAAGAAAAAGCATGGAGGGGAATCCCATCTATGATAAACACCTGATGGGAGTCAAGCTCTTCTCAAGTATGGAGGGAAAGGATAAGAGATAGTGGACAAAAATTGAAACACATAAACATAACCTTCACTTGGTTTTGTTTTGTTGGGTTTTTTTTTAGTATGAAGGTGATCCAACAGTGGAACAGATACCCAAAGAAGTTGGGGAATTTCCATCCCTGGAGACTCAAACAACCAAACTGGGTCTTGGGCAATCCACCTTTGCGGCCCTAGCTTTGTACAGGGAAACTGGACTATGCTGTCTCCAGAGGCACCAGCCCCCTTCAGCAATTCTGAGCAATTGGGCAAAGACCAGTGTTAGGGTCTTTAAGGGCACTTGTAAACTTGTGCTTACGTACAACTTGTAAACAGTGCTTATGTAATCTCTGCTACTCTTAACATTGTAAAACTTCTCAGCACATTACCCCTTTGCAGTGGGATCATTCTGTATCCTTCCAACAAAGAGCTACACAGAAATGCTACCAGAACAGAACTTTTAGCTTACACCAAGCTCTAACTCTGTTTGCACTCTGCCTCTTTTCTCCCACTTGGTTAATGCAAACTGGTCAAGTGCCCCCTGGGCTGGAGAAGCAGCAGCAAGGAGCACATCATTTGTGTTCTGGTATATGGCCATTGCTGCCTGTGACCACAGAATGCACATGTTTCTTATAACATGAAAGAATGCTTCTGAGAGCATTTCAAATTCATTCACAGGGCCAAATTCCTTCCTTAGTTACTGAAAAATGGAGCAAGCTCACTGTGGTCAGGACACGATTTCAGGCTATTGTAATTACTGAGCATGTGAACGTGTGCATGCACCCACCCCACACATTGAGACTCAGTGCTACTTCCATAACTGCACTGCAAATTTCAGGATGTGTAGTACGCTGAAAGTATTTTTTCTTTCAGCATTAGCAAAGTTATAGGACTACCTCCTGTAGTTCTAGACATGCTGGCTTCAGAGAGCTGGAAAACACATGTTCTTCCCATACTTCTCCATTTGCCTTCTGATTTTTGTCTACAAAGCAAAATGTCTAAGTGGCAATTTTTGTGGTTAGCATGCAACTCTTCAGTGCTTGTGGCTGATAAAGGCAACTGTCATTCAACCAGAACACTTCAATCCACATCAAGTCTTTCCTTAGAGAGAACTAAGGTAAACACAGGCGTTTCAACTTACAATTTCTGTGATGCCCACGTAAGTTCTTCAAAATCATGCATGACTATCATCCAATCTTGTCATACACAGGAACACTCCCCCGAGGTCACAGAGGAACAAGCTACAACTCCCCCTCCTGCATGAGTCATGCACCTCCTGCCACCTGCACCCACTGGCTTCAACAACCATGCAGAGCTTGTCTTTTCAACAGGAGCAGCTTCACCCTTCTCTCCTCCAAGCGAAGGGCATGAAGCCCTGCTCTGGTCCTCTTTACCAAAAGCATTCCAAGATCTACAATTGAAAGCCACTCCTTTGCTTCGTTTAACCCAACCTCTCCCCTCACACAGCACACCGAACTTCACAGCTATTTATCTCCAACCTACCTATGGTCAGTCTTTAAGAACACACTCTCTTCTCCACCAGGCTAACACCACAAAACATGTTTGGCAGACTCCACCGGTTTTGAGACCAGAACACCGGCATGTCTCAGTACAATTTAAAAACGAGAAGCAAGGTCTGAACGTTTTGCAATAGCACCATCATTTCTGTGCATGCTTTAGTCAATCTGTCCTGGTTTTAACCAGGTGGGGCAGGAGTTGAGGAGTTCCACCTGCATCCTCCAGGTTTCACTGCAAGAGTTCCATTCCAGAGAGGGGTGATGTCAGCAGAGAACCTGGAAGAGAGGAAGCAGTTTGCATCCCAGACATGAACCTTCACCCAGCCACTACCGGACACCATGACAGGTTGGAAACACAGGACAGAAAACCCTAACTCTGAAGAAACAAGTCACTTCTCAATTATGGCTGCAGCACAAAAATCACAACCTAAACAAACTCAAGTTTCCTTCTTTAATGACACTATATTGAAGGTACCACATCTTTGACTCACATCACTGAAATGATTTAAAAAATGGTGACTTTCCCTACAGCCAAATGTCACCTTCCCCACAACCATTAGACCATATGCTGCAAGGATTCATTCATTCTTTCATCCATGGTGCTGTACATCCTGAAATCCTGGAAGTTCCTTTCCATCCTGTTCTTACTTCCTAAGGAAATTTTTTAAAACCAGTGGTTTTAAAAGCACAGTGTAAAATCCTACCATTTAACTATCAAGAAATTATACTGCTCCCATAGAAAACATTAATGAGCAACCCTTGACAATATCACTGCCCCTGTTTGTAATGGGTCTTTACAGCAAGCACAGAAGAGAAAGAAAATTCTGTCCTTTTTCATTTTTATCCAAAAGCAATGGAATTAACCTATAGGATTTTTTTACTTATTTTCTTTTCTCTTAAAACTGGCAGCTTCTTGAGGATGAGGACAATTCATGGAAGCCTAAGCTCAAACACTTAAAGTAAGGGTATAAACCCCCAAACTTGTTTCTGCTTTGAATTTGTTTTCAGGATTGCTGGAAGAAACCCTATATTTCAGCATACAAGGTAAGCCAATGTAAGCCAAAGCTGCTGTCCTACATCCAAATACATACAACCCAAATACACTATATTGACCTCTCCTTTACATCACTGTTGCTTTTACAGCTAGGTGAAAAGCTAGTTCAGGGAAATGAGACTGAGAGAAACCAGTGTTATTTTAGAGAGGGTAGGGTTAAGTTTTCAGCTGGCTCAGCTCCCTGTCTGGCTGCATGAGAGGCAGGGATAACACAAGGGAGTAGGGAAAACAAGACTGCCTTCAACCAGCTTTAAGCTCCAACTGAACTTGGCGAGCCAGCTGGAAGGTCAGGAGATGAAACCTGCTGTGCTCATGCCACTCCCCAAAGACCACTGCAGCACTTGAGGTGTGTACAATGCTTATGTTTAAAACTAAAAAGCTTTGTGAAGAGGTACGAGTCAATGCTGAATGAGCAGGCAAAGCTGCAGGGCCCAGTGTAGGCTCCTGCAAAAGCTACAGACTGAGGACTGGGGGAAGTGCACAGCCTGAGCTCAGGGACACACTTAACTTTATCAGCTGAGAATGATTCTGCCCCACTACTCTGGCTTAAGCCTACCTGACACTGCTTCGCTCTGCCTAAAAGTGAGTCCCTAACACCCAGATCTACTCCTTCCCAAGGCAGTTTGGGTGCTCACAGCAATGGTATTACTGCTGAGGCTGTACGTATCTTCCCCGACCACAAGCAGCCCTCCCCTAAAATGCATAAAACCAAGAGGTTGTAACTGCATTGCAAGCCAAACTTGCAAATTTAATTTTCCCAGTTCCCCAAAAGCCTCAGGCGTAGTTTTCAGAAAGAGAACTGCCAAAGTGGATCATAACTAGAGGACTGACTAGTGCTGCATCGCACCCTAAGAGGAATGAATAGTATCAATCACATTAATACTCCTTAATAGGAATATTAGGAGCCCAGGAATCAGCACAAGACAGGTAACCGCGCCTGATACCTAGAAACCAGCACAGACTCAAAAATATAAGGTTTGAGACTCCCTCCAAAACGTTTGGTAATCATTTATTCTGACAACTCCCTCTATTCCTAACCCCTAAGCAAACATCCAACTCCTTTTTGAACCTTGTTAAATTCTTGGCCCCGGCAGCATCCTGTGGTTGACTGTTCCAGCATCTAATTGCAATTCCTAACTTCTGGAGCCGCCTGCTGCAGTCTGTCTCACTTAAACACTGAGCCCACTCCACCCACGTGCAAGCAAAGAATGTTCCTGATAATCCTTGTGAACACATCTGCTTCAGAGCAGAGCACTGCCTCAATGCAGGTCTGCACCAGGCCTCCGAAACCCACAACCCACGCATTAAACTGCCAGGAACTGCGGGAATGCCAGAAGGAAAAAGCCTACGGGCAGACTAATCCCTACAGCAATGTTTGGAAGAAGCACTTAATCACTCTGCTAGGCAAAAATAAATAATGCAAAGGCAGAAAACAGGAGAGCTGAATAACAACAGCAAAATATTCGAGCAGTTAACAGCAAGGAGATGCTGTGGTTTCATCAGAGAGCACCTGAATTACAGACTGTGCTCTCGTAACACGCCAGTCCCTCGAAAACACAGACCAAATGTG
>WAAG01087406.1:124826-144840 GCA_013390105.1 Tichodroma muraria | reverse complement strand
AGCCTCCCTCGCCCGCGCTCCCGCCCCGCCCCGCTCCGCCCGGCCCCGCGGCATGCCGGGACAGCGCGTCACACCGGCCGCAGGCCGCGCACTGGGAGGGGCGAGTAGAACTACAAGTCCCGACAAGTCCCGCGCCGCATCCCGCGGTGGCTCATTTGAATGAGGGAAGGGGCCCGCGCGCCGCTGGCCCCGCGGCGGCGCCCCGGAGCATTGTGGGATCGTGGGGGAGCGAAGCGGGGAGGAGCGCTGCGCCTGGGGAGTAACGGGGACGAGGATGTCCCCTTTGGGGCGGGATTGCACCCCTTTGGGGCGGGATTGCACCCCTTTGGGACAGGACTGTACCCCTTTGGGACAGGCTTGTAACCTCTAGGACAGAGCAGGACCCGTGGCCCTGAGTGGGGATGTGGGTGGTCAGTGACAGGACTGCAGGTCCTGAAGTTAATTTTAGTTCCCCCCGTAAGAGCTATACAGTGACAATTTTTTAAAAAATTGCTCGTCTTGATTGCAGTGGAAAGTTAGCAAAGTAGGTGTGGGGTGGTAGAAAAATGCCTTCAAATAAATATTTGGGAACATGTAAGTGGCCTAAAAAGCATGGTTTTGGTCTCACTGGAGCCCTCCCATATTCCCTGAAGCAGCAGCAGCAGCAGAGGGGATTCATAAAGGTACAGGAGTTGTCAGGATTTAGGATTATATGCCTAAATGGGCCGTGGGCAGGGTTAGATTCCTAGATTTCTTGTGTAACTGGAAAACAACTGGTAGGTGGTCTTGTACTGCAATGGTGGATATGGGCTACTTGGGAAATACATAACTTGTTTAGTGCTTGAGCTCTGCATCTCAGGGATGCTGGGTAAGAATACATCATCTTAAAATTATTAACCCTCTGGGCCAAAAGCTATCATATAATTACATAAAAGCTTCCAAAAACCTGAAAAAAACCCCAAACCTATTAAAAAATAAAATAAAAAAATAGGTACAGAACCCAAAAAGGGAGTCACTATTAATCTCTAGAGGAATTGTTATGAACTTAAGGTTTTCCCTTAGATTCATAAAAGCCATTTAAAATAAACATTCTTCAAGTCCCCTTCTCGGGCTGACATTTGGTAACACACGGAAATGTGGCAACAAAAAACAGTCAAAACTGGTAGAAGAAAAACATTGCAAGGGTACAGGCTGGATTAGAATACAGAAAGGTGAGGAGTTGAAAGAGAATAAAAATGTTTGCATTGAGCAGCAGCAAAGATTTTTTTTGCCAGCATAGTAAGGTGCCTTCCTACAGAATTAACCTCTTAATTCCCTGAGGTACGGTTGCTCACTTCCTTAATTTAGCAGGAAATGGGAGAAGGTGTGCATGAGGAAAAGTGTCTGCCTTTATCAGAGTTTATCCTGCATTGGAAGGCACCCACAAGGATCGCTGAGTCCAGCTCCTGGCCCTGCACAGGACAGCCCCAACAACCACACAATGTGCCTGAGAGCACTATCCAAAGACTTCTGAACTCTGGCAGCCTTGGTGCTGTGACCACTGCCCTGACACCTTTGCTGGTTCTTTGACTGACCTAAACCACTCAGTGGTAACACATCTGTTGGCCCATCATCTCTCAAAACCATTCCAGGACCCCCAAACACGCTCAGTTCTTTGTCACTTCCCACGATCTGATCTCCCCCATCACAGAGACTCTCCACAAACACTCAGTTTCTCTTTTCCCTGGGCTGCACAAAAGTTTAGGTTGTAGTGCACGAACTTCCAGTGTACAGTGGTAGAAGGAGCATTGGCCACGTGGACCTACAGACATTTTTAAATAAGGGGCCACACACTTCTTTAACTCCACTAATCCTTCAGAAATGTGTTCATTAGAATCTCCCCAAATATGCCCATACCAGACTGCTGGATCCATACCTGCCATCACCATCCAGAAGTGGATAATCCCATAGTTCTGGGTAGGTTTGGTTTTTTTGTTGTTTTTTTTGTTTTGTTTTGTTTTGACAGCTTTATTTCAATCCTTCGTTCCAATATGCATAATTGCTCTCCCTCCTTGTTAGTTCTTTTAAGGCATCTGTCTCCAGCTGTTTCTCTATTTCCAGTCTTCTGGAATAACTACAATGTGCCTGTACCAGGCATGCTCCCAAGGTGGCACACACGCTCTCTTTACCATACCCTCTCCTGCCGCCGGCGGCACTGCTTGTCTCTACCACCTCCTCCAGGTCCAACCCCTTCTCCTTCACCCATTCCATCCCTAAAATAGAAGGGGCACAGCCCTGACTCCCCAGAAACCTCTATATTGACATCTGCTGACTATGCCAAGTAAAATGTTGTGTAATCTTATAAAAACAAGTCAAGTAATATATTCAAATGAGATTTATTTACAAAGCAGCTGGCAAAAGAGCTTTTATTTGCTCAGCTTGGCTCTTGCTGGCCAAGGGCCAGTCCTGTTAGCAGCAGAGCTGTGCTCACATCAGGCTGTGCTGGGGCTGCAGCCTTATAAGTCCTTGGGAGGACACGCTGCACCCCAGGGTTGGAGGTTCGAGCTTTTGGGCACAAGGAAGTTAGAAGGTGATGTGGTCTGATGTTTTCTTCTAGATGAGAACCTGTCTTCTCAGCCTGTCTGTCCCCTGAGCCATCCTTTCTTTGATGCATTCCCTCCCTCACTCATCATGTCCCATCCCTGCAGGGTTCCCTTGCACCTGGCAAGGACAAGTGCTGAAAGGCTCATGCCACCCTCCCCCTGTACCATTTGAGGTCCTTGCGTGACCCAGCAGGCTTCCTGGTGCCTCTGACTGCAGATCCAGCTAAGATCCAGTCATGTCTGGAGATAAAGTCCTGAAGTAGGTCCACAGGTGCTCTGTTGCTTTGTCACTGTGAGTTCTGCAATGCCAAAGACCGTAAATCTGTAGGTTTCTAGCCAAACCTGCTTATGTTATAGCCTTTTAGACCTGCTTATATTTTATACTGCATTGACAATATTTAGATACTGTATTAGCAATAAGTTTAGTCATAATGATCCACATAATCAGTGTCATACATCTCACACCTGACCAAGAGTCTTCTCTCTATGTCTGCCACAATCCCCAGCATTATCTGGGCCAAAGTACCACCAAGGTAATGTATTTGCTATCAGACAGTCATCTGTGATCATCATAAGGGTATCATTGGCTTCATGATAAGGGTTTAGAGTATTAGCTAATTCCAATGGCAAGGGACATGGTGGGACTTCAATTAGTGGTTAAGGCTGGCTATGAAAATTCCAGGTGCTTCACAGAGGTGGACAGAATTCAGTTCTCTGTCCTGAAGAGCTTCCTCTAGAAGAGAAAAACTGCACAGGATCTCATGCAATTTGTACCATGCCTGGGTACAGAGCTCAGCATTCACAGATTTCTTCACATGAGATATTATTTTCCCTGCTTTATTGGTAAACGAGGTGTGCCAATGGCAATCCTTGAGGTTCTTTTCACTTAGTAGGTTCTTCCATTGATTCATGGAGTCCTTCAGAGTAAGTGAAATTCCATGTGATCGATCCCATGTCAAAGCATTCACTGGCTTAGCATAAGAAAACTTCTAGAGAGCTTACCAGTTTCAGCCATAATGCAACCACACAACTACAGAGGGGTGGTAAAACCATGTAAGGGCCAGTAATAAATGAACCAAGGGACACAGGTCTTCTGCACTCTGAGGGGTCACTAACAGTTGGGAGAAACAAAGGAGCTGGCACTGAGACATTCCAGAAGAAAAGGCACCTGCATGCAAATATTGGCAAGAAACGTCCAGCTGAGAAGAGACACACAGGGAAACAGAGACAGGGCCAGCAGCTGGAAATACCTGTGGGCTTTTAACTGTAAAGAAGTAAAGTGGGGATTATTCTGGGACATTCTATTCAGCCACAATGACTGAAAGCCCAACTTCCTCCCTGGATTATTTTGTGGATTAAGCAAGAACATTAGACAAGAGCATATCCTTGGAGCTCAAGCTTTAGGAGCAGATCAGTGGAGGGATGTCTCAGGCACATGTCCCTCTCGACATCTTCACTGGGATCCTGCCTTCCCCAGAAGGCAGTGTTAGGTCCCTTGAAGAGGAGGGCGTGATGTCCCTTAGCCAGGAGGGAGGGGAGTGGTGGAGATTGCCATTAAAAACCAACTTGGATGCTGGACATATCCCTCAAGCCCCAGAGCCAACAAAAGAGCAGAAAAGGGGAGAAAGCCTGGGATCAGGATGGGAAGGAACCCACTGGCCGTGACTCCAAGACAAGGAGCTGTGCCAGGAGCAGCCTGTGGTACCTGCAGCCCCCAGTCAATCTCCTCCACGTCCAGTTGGTAGCTGGGGCACGAAGCCGCCCCGGTCACCACCACCTCGAGGTGGGGCCTCCCTGCACGTGGCACAGTGCCGTGACACGAGCGACAATGTTGGCGTGGCCAGAGAAAGCGAAGGTGACCAACTGGCTCTCTCCTGGCTGCAGCTCACCCCACAGTGGCAGGACATCAAAAACCTGGATGGAGGGGAGGAGAGATCAAGGTGTTGAAAAGCGTGGAAATGGATGCAGAACAGCAGCTGTGGCTTGGAGTAGCCCAAGCAATGGCTTGGACTGTGGCTTCCAGTCACAGCTGGAGGGGCCTACTCCCCAAACACAGCCAGAACCACCCTAATCTCATCCTGTGTCCAAACCACTGACCAGTGGAGGGACCATGGGGAAAATCTTCTCCCATAATCACTTATCCATGAGTATACACTACATGAAAGTAAACTGGAACGTCTCCTGGCAGCAAGAAATTCTCTCTGCTGCAGAACTTCCTTTAGAAACACTTCTCACTGCCTTCAGATAAACAGGAGACTTGGAGGTGGGAGCCCTTGGAGCTGGGGGAAGGACTCCAGCCCAGCTCATCTGACTTCTGAGGCTTTTCCCTCTCTCCCTGATTTACGTGCTGCTTTCTCAAGCTGCTACAGCAGAAGTTCCTACAAAAATTTCCTGTCAGCCGCCTGATGAGGTAAATGAGAGCAATGCCCTCCACAGGTGCTGCACAGGGAGCATCCTGGGGCAGCCCTACAAAACGTCCCACATGCCTCTCCAGTGACCAGCTGCTTCAGCAGAGCTTTGTGATGGGCTTGGAGGGATGTGAGGCCCCTCTGTGGGCAATGCTGAGGGCCACCAGTGGGAGTGGGGCTACAGAACAGCTTTCTACATGGAAACATGGACGTGAGACAAATTCCCTCTCACCTCCTGCATGCCCAAGATGAGGTGCTCCATCTCTGAGAATTGACTCAATCCCCTCATCCTCACTGGGCTCTGAGGCTCCACAGCAGTGGATGACAGCTCCTGGAAAACAAGCACCATGGGCTGCAGTGAGCAGCTGGCTGGTCTGAGCAAGATCACTCTGCTGCAGGCTCCACCACTTCACCACACCTGGAGCAGCTGAAAAAGGACCTGGGCACAAATCAAATGTGAAAATGTCCCGGCCATCAGTTGAGTGTGGGTCCAAGCCCACCGACAGATGAGACCTGGACTCCATCTGCACTTCCTGCATCAAACTTGCACGAGGGAACCAGGTGCCCCCAGCAGTCAGGCAGGGAGGGTTTGAATGACACAGTCTCTGAAGGTCCCTTCCAAGCCAAACCATTCCAGGATTCTAGGATGGCCACTTGAATTTCTGTGGCTTACTTGTTCATACATGGCAACAACCAGGAAATAAAGATGATTTTATTCTTCTGTCTGAAGACATTCAGCCACACTATTTGTGGCATCCAAAGGGCTTTGTTTCTCCTGATTCAAAAAAACTGTGCAGAGTTAAAATAACTGGTATTTGTGTGTGAGCAGGTACAACCCTTCTCTTTAAACTTAATGCCAACACTTTGAGAAACTTTTCAGCTTCCTTACCTCTCTTTTTTTTATTGCCTCATAAGCAGCCTCTGCTCCACATAATACAGAACAAAGGGCCACTTCCCAATCCAAAGTGCTAATGTTCACCAGGCAAGTTGGCAGATCAAAGGCCCTTTTCCTTGCATGGAGGAAGAGACAATCACTTTGAAAAGTCTTGCTTTATAAAAGACAGCTCTGGACTATCACTGCAATACCAGCTTTTGGGTGAAGGCAGAGATATGAGCACTGTAGCTGGGTTGGGCAGGGGGTACATGGAGATCAGGACTCCTGATGGCTTGGTACAGGAAGGAAGCTGGAAGCCTTCTCATCATGATGCAGATAAAGACCTCATTTTACATTTTTAAAAAAGTAAGCCAAAAAAATCCCAAATTCAGCATAGGTCTGTAGGATCTGAGTGGGCTTCTCCAAGCAAAACTATCTTATTTCTCCCTTCTCAGACACCCCATGTCCAGCCACTGGCCCTGCTGCCCAGCCCACACTGAGGGCACAGGACAGAGTTTGGCACGAGCATGGCTTTTTGGTGGCAATGCACAAGAAAACCTACCTCTGCTTCCAGGGAGTCCTCTGCCTCTGCTGGCTGCTGGGCAGGATCCTCCTGGTCAGGTTCCTCCTGGTCAGAATCCTGCATTGCTTCTGGGGCTTCAGTTGGCTCCTCCACACCTTCAGTCTTGGAGTGTCTCCTTGGATACGCTCCCTCCTTCTTTGTTGACTGGGGTTTGAATTTAGGTGGTGAAGGCATGGACCTGGAAAATAACATACCTATGACCATGGACCTGTAGTGGGAGAGAGAGATGCCTGCAAGAGCAGCTCCTCATCGGGATGCAGCCCCATACCAGCTCCTAGTTAGCAGCATCCTGCTAAGGGGTCTCCTCATGCTGTGGAAGAACTTCAGCAGGACAAAGGGGTCTGCTTATTAACTCCGGGATGGAAGCAGCAATTTTTAGCCTGGATGCGTCAGCCGAGGCAGCAGTAACTGCCGCACGATGGCATTGTCTGCTGCAGGGAGAGGCAGCGGCTCTTCCAGCTCGGGAAACTCCGCAGGAGCCTTCCCCGGGGGCAGAGCGCGGTGTGAGCTCCTTGGGGGCCGCGGGACCCTTTCAAGAGCAGAAAAGGACAAAAGACGCGTGACCCTTCCTCACAGCCTGTCAAATTAGGGCTGGGGGGGCCAGTGCAGGGCCCTGACCGAGGGCCAAGCATGGGTGGGTTTGTTCTTTATCAGCCATCCGGTGAGTGCCCAGGGGAAGCCCCGCATCCTCTGCTGATGGGTTTTTTTCCTCCCGGCGGATGCCGGCCAGTGATGGCCGGGGGCTCCCGGGGGCAGCTGCACCACTGCCTTGCAGCTCTCCCAGAGAGCCTTCGATCCAGCACGTGGGAGTGCTACCCCATCCCTTCTGTCGCAGCTCGCAGGAGCCTCAGGGGGTCCTGCTCCTTGCAGTTGGCTTGGTCCCTAAATTTCACCCCACTGGCCCGGAGTGGGTGAACCTGCAGTTCTCTGGGGGTTGGACAGTAAGGACGCCCGCACGCAGGGAGGACTCTGGGCTGGGATCCAGGTCAGTGGGAAGGGACACAGACACGTCTGCTCTGTGCAGACAGTTCATTTTGTTTCGGTGCACAGTTAGGATGAACAGGACTGCTTTTGCTCAGGACTGCTGGTTTGACATCAGTGCTGTNGGGGGGGGGGAGTTGTTCGTTGTTCCCCAAATAATACTTTGAATCCCAGACATACCTCATCTCTGCTTAATTCAGCTCTTCCCTGCTGCCTTCTTGGGTTGATATGAGGAATCATATCCTGGGACAGGAATTGCTTTCACCCTTATCCACAGCACCCTATTTTTTAACTATCCCCAGCCAACAATAAAATGCTAATGTCTGACATTGGTTGCTCTTTTAGGCAAGACAAGACGACAAGACAGCTGCATTGACCCTAAAAACACACCCACAGTCACAACAGCAGGTCAGGGGCCCAAGAATCTCATGCATCAGGCAGCGAGACAGGCTTGACGCTGTCATGGTTCCAGAAAGAAAGCTTGGCTAAGGCAAAAGCATGCTGCCCTGGAAACAGGCTGACTCTGTTCATCTAAATGCACTGTTGAGGGAGCAGCTCCCCAGTGGGGTTACAGCTGAAACCCACAGGAGTGTGGCGGCTCTGGGCAGAGGCAGAGGGAGAGAATACACCCTGTTCTTACAACGTGAGGTGCAGAAAAGCTGGGGTGGGAGAGGGAAGGGGTCCAGTGACTCCCTGGTTTCTCAGCTGAGCCTGCAAGGCTTGAAAAGGGTTAAGCACCTGAGCAGGGAAATGCTTGCCTGGACTTGTTCTTCTGCCCAGCCCGTGTGTGCATTTATTGGGCTGGGCCATGGAAAGCCTTGCTGGCTGTTGGAAGCCGTGCAGGCTCTTGGGGCTGTTTGCTGCTGCCTGTGTCTAACCCTGGGCACCAGCGGGAGCTCTGCGTGCAGGCTCGTCAGGGAGAGCCACCAGAATGAGTGGGGTGACAGCTCCACTCTGGAAGGCTGTGATATCCCATTCTATAGGAAATGTGCTGGGATAGAAGGGCTCAGCCCAGCCTGGGGGCTGCCAATGCCCTAGCACAGCCACATCTATCAGGTCATAGCACTGCACGTGGCAGCCCCCCTTGTTTTTGGGGCTGGCCCACAGGTGTCACCAGCCCTCATGGAGACACTGCTGGGGATCAGCGCCATGCCTGCACTGGAGAGAGGTTTGGGGATCTCTCCTTCACCCACCATCATGGCTTAATGACACAGAGCATCACACACAGAATCACTAGGTTGGAAGATACCTTCAAGATCATTGAGTCCAACCCATGCCCTAACAACTCAACTAAACCATAGCACCGAGTGCCACATCCAGTCTTATTTTAAACACATCCAGGGATAGTGACTGCACCACCTCCCTGGGCAGACAATTCCAATACTTTATCACTCTTCCTGCAAAAGGTTTTTCCTAATATCCAACCTATTTCCCTTGGTGCAGCTTAAGACTGTGTCCTCTCATTCTGTCAGTCGCTGCCTGGAGAAAGAGACCAGCCCCCAGGTGACTACAACCACCTTTCAGGAAGTTGTATAAAGTGATAAGGTGCCCTCTGAGTCTCCATGATAACCTCATGTCAAACAGTTCCCACAGCCTCTGTTGGAAGGCTCACACACATCTCCTGCCCAGAGGAGACAGGAAGAGGTGAGCATTTCTGAGAACAGAGCTGTTTCTGGTAAGCTCCTTTTGAGACTGCCAGCGTGTGCAGACACGCTGGATGGAGAAGTCGGAAGAGGGGATGTGGAGAGGTGCTGATTGTACATGCTGTGGGATGGGGCCCGAGGGCTGGCTCTGTGGCTGATGGGGACTCACAGCACCCCAGACAAAGGGCTGGGGCCAGGACCTGCCTGTTCCTGCCAGGAAGACCTTTCCAGGACACGAGGATGCCTTGCACAGGCACTAGCCTGGCCTCAGGCTCTGGCAGAGGTGAAATTGCTGAGCCATGACACTTTGCTGCTCCCCATCTTCTGTCCAATCCACAGGGGGTCTGGAAGAATCCTCTTTCAGGAAGCAAAGAAGGGGAGAGCCCCCTTTATCACCCCGGGACAAAGCACAGCACAGCCACCCCTGTGCCAAGGGAGAGCATGACAGCAGCTCCAACAGCAGCCATGGTCTCCTGTGGCACATGGAAATTTCTGTCTTGCCTTCCTGACCACTGTTGCTGCCACTCTCAGCTCTCCTTCCTGCAGGGCAGTGTCAAGAGACCACCCTTCCATGGATCATGGAATCACAGAACAGTTTGGGTTGGAAGGGATCTTTAAATGCCATCTAGTCCAACACACCCTGCCATGGGCAGGGACACCTTCCACCACACTAGCTTGCTCAGAGCCCCGTCCAACCTGGCCTTGAACTATTCCAGGGATGGGCCAGCCACAGTTTCTCTGGATAATCTGTGCCAGGGCCTTGCCATCGTCATAGGGAAGAATTTATTCCAGATATCTAATCTAACCCTGCTTTCTGTCAGTTTGAAGCCATCTCGCCTTGTCCTGTCATTCCGTGCCTTTGTCCAAAGTCCCTCTCCAACTCTCTTGTAGTCCTGTTAGTACCAGAAAGGCTCTAAAGTCTCCCTGGAACTTTCTCTTCTCCAAGTTGAACAAACCCAGCTCTCTCAGCCTGTATCCACAGCAGAGGTGCTCCAGCCCTTGGAGCGTATTTGCACATGCTCCAGCAGCTCCACATTCCTCCTGGGGCCCCAGAGCTGGGGGGACAGATCCTCTGTCTCTCCTCCATCGTGCCAGCTTTGTGGAACTGTCCCCTTCAAGGCCTGCAGCTACACAGAAGTATTGCAACATCAGGATGTCTCCCCAGCTCTGTAGGGACTTAGGCAGGAGCCAAGGGCTTGATGTGTTCTGGGAAGCCTGTTCTGGTAGAGTCCCTTCATGCTCCTTCCCTCAGCAGAAAAGCTGCCCAGATTTCACCTCTGCCATCCAGGCACCTTTCCCAGGAGCTCCCCATCCCCTTTCCTAGGAGAGAGCTTGCTCCCAGTAGCTGTGTTGCTCTGTGGGAGGCAGGTGACTCTTCCCTGTTTAGAAAGAGCATAACCATGCTGTGCACTGAAGAGTTCCATGTTTGTTTCTTTAGACACAGTATTTTCAAACAACTTCAATCTTGTTTGTTGCAGCAGATAGTGCAGCCCTTGGCGGTCTCCATGGGACAGGCACAGGGTGAGTTTTCCTCAGTCTGGGCTGCTCCAGCTGCCAAGGAGAGGCACCAATTCCCAATGCAGGTGTGCACCTTCCCCTGCAATGTCCCACTGGGTCAGCCAACAGTTTGCAGCTCCGGTGTGATGGTGGCAGGGGAAGAGCTGCATTCCACAGCCTTGCTGCCTTGGGATGCTGACTGGTAGCTGTGGAAAATACAGAGTATCAGCACTTTGCACTTAGTGTGCTGGACCCCACATTGGTTCTCATTTATAAAGAAGGAGGAAGCCATTGTATTCAGAGAAGTGAAAGCCAGTGTGATGTCCTCTACTACTTTTGAAAACATTTTCTATGTAAAGCAGTTTCCTTAAAACACAAGCCCCAGAGTTGTCAGTACTTCCAAAATTGGGGTATTTCTGTCTCCTGTGGAGACACTGACTGCAGACAGGTCCAGACATCTGCTTCTCATTTCCTGCTTTATTCTCAAATGTGAGAAAATACAAAGTCATGTGGTGCCAAGCAGACTCTCTTGATCCCCTGCCATTTAATTCTCTCCCTTATTACAGTAATGGCTCAGGAGCTCTACATGAAGCACAGAGGCTTCTCCAAAGGGCATCTCCAAAGTAAGAGGCCACATTTGGCTCTAAGGAACCTTCTCCTGAGTCTGGCACTGGTGTCCTTGGCCAGGAGAGAGTGGGTTGGTGGGTTGGTTTATGTCAGAGCAGTGGCTAAGCTGCCAATGCCACTGAGGAGAGGTGGGTGTAGTGGTTTTGGTTCGCCAATCTGAAATTTCTCAACCAAGAACAAAGCAGGCCTAAACTTTGAAAGGTATAAAAAATCAGAATAAAACCGTCAGAACACTGCTCCTCCCTTCCCCCACACTCTCATTCTTTACCACTGACAATGTACAGAAACAACACACAGAATTCTCAGTCAGTTTTCCTCCTTTAGAATAGTCTTTCTTTGGTTCACTTAGGGAGAGAAGCATCTTTCAATGCTATGGAAAAAATTCTCCACAAACAGCAGCCACCTGGAACACCTGTACTCGTGAAATGTCCTCCCACTTTCAGAGCCTTTTCATAGCTGTGCCTCCGGGCCAAGACAACGTATGAAGTTTTTTAAGAATGGACTGTTCAAAAGCAAAAGTTCTCTTCATCTTCTCTCGGGACAAAAGAAGTCTTCATCACTCATTTCTCTCTGTTCAAATTTCTCATGGGATCACAGTCACTTCAACACTGAATTCTTTTGCTCAGGAATCCTGACTGATCATTGATCAATCCTGATCATTGAATTCCTACTTCAACTCTCCATCTCCCCCACACCTCTCCATGGTTTAATGGGAATATTTAGTCCATCACCTTAGCTTACAAGAGAATTTCAGCCTGAAAAAATATGGCATCTCCTCATCTTCCTTCCATCTGGGACATTACTCCTTCTTGACTGACCTTAGTACCTTCATGTTGGGTCTTTACATGTCTTCACTTTATCCTCTTCTCTCTCTCTAGAGAGGATGGAGGCCTTACAGGTTTCATCTGTGCACTAAAAGAGCTAATATCTTCCCCCAGGGCCTGCAGAGCCACCCCTTGGTCTGAGCTGCATGATCTCCCGTGGCTCCTCTCGCGGCCGCACTGGGAGGTTTCTTCAGTAAAGGAAGACCGCTTGGAATATTCACGGAGTCCTCATGGAGGTAAAAGTGAACTTCATTTATTGCTAAAATTAGTACACACTTATATGGTTTTGCAGGGTTCACGTGGTATAAGTACAGCTGCTATTGGATACATGGGTATAATCATGCACTTAAACTACCTTCTGATTGGCTATATGCAAATATGTGCATGTCCTTACATTATATTCTTCTTCCTATCTTATGGTTAGCACATCCTTCTTGACCTCCTCTTTCTGGATTGCAGCATCACTGTTTTTCCTCAAACTTGTCTTCCAAGATAACTTCAAGGACACTGTGTTCTTCTTGTCTGTATGCTAGGTTGTGCACACAGGCCTTGAATAGTATGTTATGTCCTTACTCCTCTAAAATATTCTCTACACTTCAGAGGCTGCACTGGGGGGGAATGGCTCCGATCTCATCAGCCAGATCTCAGCAGCCGCAGCCCGGCCCAGCCATGGCCGGGGCCCGCGGCCTCCCCTGCCCCGCTGGCAGTGCCGGGGCCTGGCCTGGCCCAGCCATGGCCGGGGCCCGCGGCCTCCTCTGCCCCGCTGGCAGTGCCGGGGCCTGGCCCGGCCCAGCCAGGCCGCGGGGCCGCGGCAGAACAGGGCCGGCCAGCACCGCACTCTGTTACCTCTTCCCAAGCCAGAAACCAGAAAGAAAAGTTCCTGGGATTCTTATCTCAAAATGTGTATTCATGAAGATGTATCAGCCCTTTTCATTGGCTTAATCATGTGTCAATATTCAGAAATTGGCCAATTAAGGCCAAACCAGGACAGTGGGTTAGTGTGAGGATGAGCTGCCACATCTGTCCAGAGCTGGAGTCATGTGTCAGTGTGTCTCCCTCGCAGCACCAACACTGGCTGGGTCATCCCAAAAGCTAAATCTTCCTGCTGCCTCTTTCCAGCAAACCTCTGGGGTGGAGGACAATACTGTGGGCAGACAAGGATGCTGTCAGTACCGGTTAGCAGGCCCTGCTCTAGTGTCACCAACTCCTGAGGCCTTGGGAGCTCCTGAACATGCTTCCTATGAAGTGGAAATCATCAATATTCTCATCTGATCCACTCTGGCATCTTTTTTTCAGGTGAGATGCAGGCTCCTAGCTCTCACTGACTTTCTCTTTTAATTCTCAGTTTTGGCTTTATTTCAAGGAATACAAATCTACTGTAACAAACAGTTCTTCTTTCACAAAGAACCAAATAGCAAGAAGTGCCAGCATGGAAACTCCCTGAAGGAAATGGGAGGTGTTCTGGGGCCGTTTCCTGTTTGTTTAGGGCATAGCCCACATTCTTTTTATATATTGTTTTGCATATAAAGCTGTGCAGGTTCAAGGTGCTTTTTACCTTCAAGAGCAATTCCTCTGGCATTAGTCATATATTCCCTCCACCTGTGAGGACCTTGACCCTATGCACAGCTCAGGCTGGTTGTGAACAGCCTTGGCAAAGCTGTGGTGGGTGGGAAATGCTGGAGATGCTTTCACGTACCTCCTTGGTAAGATGGGATCTGGCACTTTGACCTGTGGTATCTGTGGTTTGGGGCAATAAACCAAGTTCCTGGCTAAGGGTTGACAGTGAGCAACTAAAGGTTAGGGGATGACATCTGATCAGGCTTTTGAGTGTGCCTAGTGCCTGTCACCAATGTCCCCAGCAGACCTTGTTCTCCTTTTGTGTGCATCAAAACTGGTGTTTAGGTAGCAGAACATCTGTCCTGATACAAAAATGTCTTTAGAGCAGAGCAGGGCTGGAGAGCCCAGACTCCAGCATGAACACTGAACTCTCTGTCATGACATCCTTCTGTGGGTGCTGAGGGTCACACCTGGGACAGTGCTAGAAGGTCCAGAGCTTGCAGGACCCCCTGTTGGTGCACAGTGCCCAGTGTGTGGTCCCTCTGCCCACACTTCATGGCAGGAGCGCAGGTGAATGTGAATGTTTTTCTCTTGTCCATGTTTCCAAGCCTTCCTCAGCCATACTGTGGTTACATATAGGAGGGAAAAAACAACCCTCTTCCTGTTATCTACTGCTTTTCTTTGGTGCTGTAACACCCTTCAGAGAGCCTTTGGGTGCAAAGGGTAACCTCAGAAAATCTCCCAGAGAGGAATGGGAACAGGCTGGGATAAGCTGGCCCTGGTTCCCAGCTACTCAGTTTTTCTGCTCTTTGTTTCCCTGAAGGCTTGGATGTCCCTGACTCACTGACTCCATCACTTGGATGCTGTGATTCTGGGATTGCTCGTTGTCTTAGGTTTCAGTGCAAAGTGTAACCAGAAGTATGTATTCTATCACCATCTGTTAAAAACCAGGTGGGGTAATCCTCTGTCAATGGGCCAGTTTTTTTAAAAAAACAGGTAAACAGGTGGGGCAGTTTTCTTTCTCTCTTCCACAACCCATCCTCTGTCCAGAGATATATCTTCTGCTAATGGGTCATTGAGTCTCACTTAATGACTAATAGAATTACATCATCCCACTGTGAGATCCTCCATCCAAAGGGAGGAGCCAAGCATTCCTACCTGGATAAAAAATCTGAGATTTGGAACACCAGGTAGCCTTTTCTCCACTGGATTCCCAGAGGCAGACCAGGCCCATCTACACCAGCACTGGATCTTCAGAGAAAACTACACGCTTTCTACAGGATCATTGTTTCAACAGAACCACCTCTGCAACTCCAGGAGGACTGCAGCCACCATTGAATTGGACTGCTACCAACACCCTGATCCACAGGGTGTCAGGTTGTATTCTGACTCTGTCAGGGGGGTTGTTTTTTGTATTACTGCATTTTTATTTTAATTCTCCTAATAAAGAACTGCTATTCCTATTCCCATATCTTTGCCTGAGAGACCCCTTAATTTAAAAATTATAATAATTTGGAGGAAAGGGGTTTACATTCTCCATTCCAAGGGAGGCTCCTGCCTTCCTTAGCAGACACCTGTCATCCAAACCAAGACACTCATGTAGGTCACCTGCCTGCTTTTGCTCATCTGTATCACAATTTAATAATCTACACGTCCAGATCTACACTGAAAAACAACCTACTATTCCTGGAAACTAAAGAGAAACTAAATCAAATTGAGAAAACAAGTGCCCAGAATTCCTACTGTAACTTAAGAAGCTAAAATCTGTTGAAGTTAAGATGAGCTCAGAGAAGTCATGAGATCCTTCACTGTCAGACTGACACAATGCCTGTGGTTTACTACTAGTTATATCAGGAATATCTCCTGAAATACATCAGGTGCTCTGATTTTAGGTTCTTCAATTCTGCAAGACCTCAAAGAAATGAAGTAAGGGTCTGCCACTGGTGTGGAGGAGCAGATGTGGGATGGGATGGGATGGGATGGGATGGGATGGGATGGGATGGGATGGGATGGGATGGGATGGTGCCAGTTTTCTGCCAGCTGCAGCCCAGGTTTGTCACTACTCATTGGAGCTGCCTGCTCCCATTGGAGGCAGTTGCTCTGCCTCTGTGTCCTGCTTTTGGTGGGAAATACAGGGCTTGGTGGTGGCTTAGGCCCTCGCTGCTGCCAGCATTTGATGACTTGTGGTGTCCCACAAAGCCACGCTGAGGCTGCAGCTGCCCTCCACACGCCTACTGTGGAATTTCCTTGAGCAGATGTCACCTCTAAATCCAGCTGCTGAGTTCACAGGGAACAAATGGAGATGTCCAAAAGTGACCTAGAGGAGTCCTCTGCCAGGTGAAACACCTCCAGCCCAATCTCCAGAGGAACAGCAGCTGCATTATCTGCCAGAGAGCAGCTGGTGCCTTAAAACAACAACGCCTATGGCAAGTCATGCGTTCCGCAAACAAAGCACACCCCCTCCCACTATCTGAACGTCAGAGCCCTTCCTCAGTTTTCCCTCTCTCTGGCAGCAAACCCTTTGCAGAAGAAGCAGAACCTGTTTCTTCAGGGGAGATGTGAGCATGTGTGGGCTGTGCCATCACCTCCAGCAGCCAAGGTGCCTGATGGCTTCAGGCAATGCCATTTCCTGGGACAAAAGTTTCCTGTAAGGCTCTGTGGAGCCTGAGAAAACACCGTTTGGGAAAGGTCCAGAAAACATCCCAACAGACTCAGCATGTTCTGTTCTTGCTGGATCAAACAGACTATTTCAAGCCTTATTTTTTATTTCCTTGAAATGAGCTTTTTCTTCTAATACTATATAAACAAAAGCTGAAATTGCAGGCTGGGATTTTCACCAAATGCTTTATATGGAAACCTGGGGTTTTTCTCTTTTGAAAATGAAAATCCCAACTGGAACCGTTGGAATTTCCCACAGCACAGAGATGCCAGATTTCCACCAGCCCTGAGAAAACTTCGGCCAAAAAGATTTTTGAGGCAGTCACAGACTCGGTCTTGAGCTTATCTTTGTCTTTCAGTTGAGGGAGTTGGCAGGGGAAAATTGTTTTGTTTGCTGGGACCTGAGATGAAGGAGAAAGTGAAGGTGCAAGATGTGACTGCAGTGTTGGTACATCCGCTTCTGACCTGGCTTGGGGCTGGTGCCAGAAAACCCTGAGACAGCCTGGTTGTTGCAGAGCTGGGGTTCTCCTGCTCCTGCTCTCAGCATCAGCAGGACCCCGATGTCTGAGCCCCTGTGTTTATGAAAAATCAGACTGTCATAGCGAGCACACACTGCAGACAGCACGGCCAGGGCACAGGAGCTGCCTGCAGTCACTGGCTCCCTGCTCACCCTTCTCTTTGGAGATGCTCCTTAGAGGCAGCCTGGCCTGAGATCAAAATGTAGCTGATGAACTCATAATCCTGATTAGCAAATTCCGTCTCTTTTGGCCTAATGACTGCTGTTATAAGATGGCTGCCAAAAAGGAAGGGAATAACTGCTTTGGCATTTTGGGTAATTAATGAGCTTACTGAGCAGCGGGAGCTGTAGTTGGAGAGGGGGAGAGCTTTACAAGCCTGAGGACAGTGATGCCTTGGCACTGGCCAAGAGACACATTGCTGGGAGAGGAGGAGGGAGCAGCTGACCACGGAAAGTCCCTGCCTGGATACTTCGCCAAGTAGTCTGGGGCTGCTCTGCGTGTGTTAGGAAAAGCTGGCATAAGTACACCTGGGGAATTCAGGAGCCATCCCCCGCAGCAGTCGCTATTCCCTTCCCTTTCCCTCTCTTCCCTCCGCCTCCTGTCGTCACCCTGGACACGTGTGAGGGAGCTGAATAACAGCTAAAGCTCTGTCTCGGGGCTTCATAATCCTGGAATGAGCGGCAGCATCTGTGTTGCTCCGGAGGATGCAGTAAACAGCCGGGAGTGGGAAACACTGCCGGTAATCCCTCCCTGCCTGCCTTTCCTTCTGCCGACGACGGGAACATGAAGGCTGCCTGTCTCCAGATCCTGCTGCCGCTGCTGTGGGGCCTGTGCCTGATGACCCTGGCTGGAGGTGAGCCACTGCTCCGCTTGCCCCCCCAGCCTCCCGGGAACAGGTTCGGGAGGGGATGGTGATGGGGCCGCGGAAGGGGGCAGGTGGCACTGGACCAGGCTGTAGGGACCTCTGTGGGTTGCAGGAGCTCTCCTAGCAGGATCAGGCTGGCTTTGGGAAGCGGGGAGGGGGGAAGGCAATGGCCGCAATCCCGGCAGCAGGGACATCCGAGCAGCGCCGTGATGGCTTTTGTCACGCCTGAGGGCAGCTGGCGAGAGCGCGTCGGAGAGACTTTCCTGATAACCTGGATTAGGAAAAAGCATAATGTACTTCTTGTCCCCCTTTTCCCATGTCCCTGGGGACGTGGCAGGAAGACGCTAGCCTGGCCAAAGGTGGGTGTCTGAGGGGCCTACACGCTGTGCTGAAGGTGCCGGTGCTGCCATCGCTGTGGGGCGGGGTGTTGTCCCCCGCAGTGTGTGTGTGTGTGTGTGCGGCGGGAAACGCTCTCCTGCGCCCGGGACAAAGATCCCTGCGAGCTGCGGGCGGTGCTGAGCCGGGCCGGAGCGCCGGGCCGTGGCGGGCTCGCTCTGCCGGGGCTGCGCTCGCGGGCCGTGGCACAGGTCAGCGATCGCTGCCCAAGGCAGCTCTTCAGCACGGTGGTGCTGGGCTGTCACAAGGGTCTCAGCACTGCAGACAAGGCTGGACTTTGCCCAGAACCGAGAAGTGATCCATTCCCTCAGCGGGAAGGGAGAGGGGCAAAGAGCGTCTGAGATCTCTGTCCTGCTGCCACCGGGCGGGAGGAGTGAGGACAGCACGGGCCGCTGGGGATGGAGCCCGTCCCTCCTCACACCTCTGGGCAGGTTTTCCAGGGCTGGCCCGAGAAAAGTGGACAGCAGGGACACCAGGCAGCTTACCCTGCCCTGGGAACCCACTGCCTGCTTGGCACTGCCTGGCTCTGCTACCCATGGCCGTGCATCCATTTCTCCCACAATGAGGAAATATAGCTGGCTCTGCTAAAAGGCTGGTGGAGCTCCCTGGGTCTTTTGAGGAACTGTGCTGAAAAGCAGGTGCAGTGGCTCCTAAGAGGAGTGGTCCTGGGTGGAGAAACACCCGGTTCCTCCGGCAAAGATGCAGCTCAGAGAAGTGGGGTTGTGTGCCCCAGGAGGAGCACTCCATTCTCCCTGTGGCACCCCTCTGTCCTTGGCAGGTGTTTTCCAAGCTCCTCCACTCTGGGAAAAAACTACCAGGAGTTCAGCCAAATGGAAGCCATTTGCATTGGTGCCAATAATTGTAAAATCAGTTCAGGATTCCCAAAGGAACAGGACCTTTGGGAGCAGTCAGGGACTGCTCCCCACCATGCACGTCCCTGGCTACCCACAGGGACGGTGTGGCCCTCTTGTCACTGTGCCTGCTTTGTTGAACTGTGCTCTTCAAAGTGGAGGACACTAGCAGAATATCCTCTGGCTAATGAGAGTTAATTGGCAAGTCAGCTGCCCCTGAGCAGGGAATTCTTGACCCTAAAGTGCCACAGAAGTCATTATTGCATGAAAAAAGAGTTTTGCTTTAACTTGACTTGACCTAGAGGTGGAAATGGGCTTCCTGTAGAGGGACCACAGGAGTGTTTGCTTGGGATTTTTTGCAACCAGAGTTTTTCCCAGCAAATGATTCAAATGATTCAGAGTGCTCCTGTATTGATGCTCATTCCTGTACCTGGTACCTGGATCATTCCTAACTGAACTGAATAAAATTCGCCATATTCACTTGGGAATCAGAGGCAAGATTTTGTAAGAGATAGCCTGATTGAAACCAGATGCCAGTTCCTTTCTTCACAGAGGCCCCAGATAAATCAGGGCTTGTTTTTGTAAATCTTGCCCCCAGGGATGTCAGGAACAAGTTGGCAGGATGTGTTGTGCAAGTGCCTGTTGTGGGAGGCTGGAGGTAGATGCAGGCATGAATGGTACCCGGAGGTGAGACTGGCCTTGCCCCTTGAAAGGGTCAAGGGGGGTTTTGTTTTTACACTTTGCAAACTGGAAACTGTATTTTCTGGTGGAGGTGGACAAGATGGGAAGGGGGGCTGCTGAGATACCTGTGGGAGTGAAGCATCATTCACCAAAAGGTTCTTTCTTTGCACCCTTTCTCTGAGCCCAGGTGGCATTCAGAGACCACGTACCAGCAAGCACAGAGGCAGGATGTTCACCTGGAGGGGAAGTCTCACAGGAGGAAGAGATAAGACCGATAAGGAGAGAGCAGAGCACTTGCCCACTGGTCTGCATCTCCTGCACCAAGCGCCCTCTGGTGAGGGTTGCAGCAGGTCTTTGGGGGATGAAGAAAAGTATGTTCTGGGCATTGTGCTGAGACCAGTCCTCCTGGTACCCAAAGGGAAAGGACCTGCAGGTCCAGGTGCTTGCACAACATACAAGACAAGCTGAAACACTGTCCCAAAGGCCCACA
>WAAG01087406.1:39523-124814 GCA_013390105.1 Tichodroma muraria | reverse complement strand
CCCCCCCCCCCCCCATTTTCTGGGTATCTTATTATGTGTGTGGGTGCTACAAGCAAATTTGGCTTTGTCTTCATCAGGATCTGTCTCCATCTCAGTTCAGCAGGGATTGGAAACTTCTGTGGCAAGCTTTGGACTCCTCCCTGGAGAAAGGGGAAAAGAAACAGTGCTGGTTTTGGGAGACCCTGATAAAAAGCCAGCGCTTAATGAGGTGAATTTTTTATTTCAGGGCAACCCAAAGCGCCTTTGAAGTGTTCAATAGAGTGCAGAGGTTTTACAAGGCAGTTAGAGGAGAAGCAGATCAGGAGCTACCGCTTGACTGAACCCAGCTGCAAAAAACAAGCCACCATGTAAGTGCTGCATAACTTCCAAGAGGGATCAGGGTTAAATGGATGGATGGGGAAAGGGGCTGAGGGACATAGTTGGCAGGACAGGGCAGAGGAACGACACGAGGAGAGAGCTCACATGTTTCTCTGAAAGCAGATATTTTGTCTGAAGACAGATTCACACTTGTGAGCTTGTCTGGAAATGAGAAAAGCTCCGTTTCTTTTCTTTGGGATAATTGTTGTTTTCTGCTTATGCTGAAGTTGATGCACCATTGACATCATTTTATTGCAGCCCAGGGGGTGGCTCCAAAGTGAAGGTGCTGGGTTGACCTTGGGAAGTCTCATATCACTCAGTAAATCAGAGGGTTTTGCCTTCACGCATGTGTGCCCCAGGGCAGCTGGTGCCTGTGGAGCTTTCTGCCCTGAGTGCAAGAGGGAAAAGCTGTGTCCAAGCAGGACAATGCTTTAGAAAGTGAAAAACTTCTTAGGGGAAAACCCTTCACCTGTGAGTCATGTTCAGCTGCTACTCATTCAGTCAGATACCAGAGGCACCTGCCTGCCTTTCCTGAAATGAATCATCCAGGCAACACTTTGTGTTTGCTATCTACACACTTTCCCCATAGCTCTGATCACCTGAACCAGGTGTTTTCTTTATTCAGTGAGTGATCCCTTTTTATTTTCAGATTTATTACTCTGAAGTCCAAACAGATTTGTGCAGATTCAAAGAAAGACTGGGTGCAAAAGATCAAAGACAAACTGGACAGGAAAAAGGCCACAGTGATGCCACCACATGCTGTCACTTCAGCAGAAGAGCCCGGTAGTGTTGAGAGACGTGTTGGTCTTCCAGAATTGGCTCCATTTCAAGCCACTACTCCAACTAGTTTCTTCCAAGGGACTGGAACAACAGGTAGGGAGAGAATACATGCTCCTGCTGCCAGGACAGAGGTGTCCAGCAAATCCCCACTGGGCAGGCAGGACCCCACCCAGCTCCCTGCAGGATCCACCCCTGTGGTACAGGAAGAGGCTGCGCAATCTGAGGTCCCTCCAGAAGCAAAGACAGAGTCCTCAAATTCTCTTGCTTCTTCAGCAGCTGCTGAAGCAGGTGTGGGCTCCAGCCAGCCCACCCCACACCCCACTGTTCAAGATACAGCTGCTCCTAACTCAAATTCAGACCTGATGTGTGCTACTAAAGGATCGAACCGACCTGTACTTTGTGCAAATGGATCCCTGGGCCCTACAAGTGCCAGAGCCAACACACCAGACACTGCTTCCAGCAGCTCTAGGTCAGATCTCTCCTCCACAGCAGTCATAGAGACAGCACCACAGACTGTTTCAGTTTCTACTCTAAGCTCCACCACTGCCATAGACAAAACTGCTTCTGTTCATATCAACAGGGTTGTTGGTCCCTCTGCAGATGTGTTTGGTACTACAACATTTGATCGTTCATTGCCTGTAGGGAAGCAAGAGCCTTCAGAGACAGTAGTTTTTACTCACCAGGCATTCTCAGGCCAAGCCAGAGTGCAGATGATCACAGTCAGGCCAAACAATCTGCCTCTGCCCAGCTTCTTGTCAAAGTCTCAAATGCACTTTGTCATCCCAGTTTCTGTGGTATGTGGACTGATGGTTAGCAGTGTTGCTCTTGTATGGGTGTATCTGAAATTTGGAGTCAAACCAGAAGAAACGTCAAGAGAAATGGTACAGGGCTTGCTCTACCAGCAGGCAGGACATCAAGACAATGTCTATCCAATGGAAGTAATATGAATGTTTCATGGCATGGACATTTCTGGCCTCAACTGTAGGTGTGTTGCTGCAGAAAAGCTGTTCATGCTGAACTGGTGACTAGTAGGAAACAAGCCTGGGAATCAAAATCACAGAGGAAACTGATTTTTTTTGTAGAGCAGAATGTCAATATATCTACTTCATTGTTGACCAATCACAGTGTTTTGGAAGGGAGACACTTCTTTTCTGCTCGCACTGTTATGTACAAAGGCTGTGGCTTTTCTATTGCTGTTGGTGGCTCTTTGCCAGGTGATGTGATTTTCCAAGTTGCTGTTGGGAATTTTTCTGTGGTTCATTGTGGCCCAGGCAAGAAGCCACTCACCACCCACACTGTTGGACTTGGGCTCAGCCACCTGAGCAATCTTAACACCAAACCCACACAATTTGCACTTAAACTCTGCTGCTTCTTTCTTTGCACTTCAGGTCTCTGCTCTGTCAGACCAGGACTGAAGCTGGTGGCCAGCTGGGTGCTGGCTCTCCTTGGGCTGATTGAATATACTGTTATCATTTTCTCTTGCTGGAGACACGAGGGATAGCCCAGCTTGTCAGGAATAGTTGACCAACACTGCATCTGATCTGGGGACTGAAGGTCAGTGCTACAGATCTTACATTCAGAGAAGCTGGCAAACCACAGTCCATCTCCTCCTTGAAATCAGGCCCTTCCTTTTAGCAGCTCTGGGTATTTCTTCTTGCAGATGAATTCTGAGAGCTGGTCCTTGTCAAATCAATGCAATAAACCCTTTCTGCCTGCTGATGCACCTTCTGTCCAGCTGCATCCAACACCAGGGCAGGATAACGCTGATGAATCTTTGCAAATGGGAGAAAACAAGAAGTCCCCCAATAATTTTCCTATTCGTGTGTCATCATTGGAACATTTTTGCTGTTCTCTGCAAGCACAAAACCCAGGTAATGTGGAGCTAAAGGCAATTCTGGATGTAGTCATGCAGGAATTACTCTACCACAGCTGACATAACATCCTTTTGATCCCATTTTCTCTCTTAGAAATAAGCACATTTGCTGATCTCCCCCCCAAAAAAGCACAAAATGCCTGTTCATGATCCTATATTTCAGCCACATTTTAATTTTTCCATTTTGGATAGCACTGATCACCAGGCTATGAAAGCACTGTAACAGAAGCAGGCTTTTTCTAACCTCAAATTGATTTTGATTTTTACACATCCTGACATTGCTGTACATAAATCTTATGTTTTATCTGTGATCAAATCCTGAAAGCCCTTATTAAACTTTGACTCCAGGATGAATTCTGCTGGAGCGTGCAAAGGTCTTCATGATATGTTTTGTAAGTAGATACATATCAAGGGTCAGATCCTAACCAACCTCAGTGATCAGATCCCTAAGTACAAATATGCATGCAGAAAATGAAAGGAAAAACATAATAAGCAAGATCATAAAAAATGATGGGCAAGCTGTAAAGCAGAATTCAAGGAATGTGGCCTGTTAGACCTATCAGACTGCACCTTCAGGGCATCCACCAGCCCTGCAGGGGGAGAGGACAGACTACAACTGTTTGCTTTCTGCCATCACACATCCCTCCCTCACTTCTGCATTTTGTTCACTTGAGAGATTGATCTCAGCCTTTGCAAGTACGGGATGCAATCAGATTAATTGCAATGATTAATTTGGAGCGAAATCCTTCCTTGTGCAGCAGCTCACCTGTGGAACTCTGGCTGGGGTTGATTTTCCTAGAGGGTAAGTCTGGCTCTGCCAGTGCCACCTCCCCATGCACTCCACTTTTGCACAGCTGGAACTCATGAGGCAATGTACTGTGGCATTATTTTTATATAAAACACTAGAAATGTTATTTTTGTAAAAAAGTTTTATAGCTTTTTGAATGTATGTAATGTCCTGTCTGAGCTGCTTGGAGTCGAGACCTTTTTGGCAGCACTGGAAAACACCGTGCCTTGTCTATTTTGTTGCTGGTCTTAGATGGCTTGTGCATGTCCATGGGAGCTGGATCACTCTCCAGGCCCTTCAGCAATTGGAGTGGACACTTGTCTGCTGCAGGTGAAGTGCTTGTCTTGGAGCAGAGCTGGGGAGATGGATGTGCACCAGTCAGATCACTTGGAGACCCAGCAGTCTTTGAAAGGACACTGCTTTCAGCTCCACCACCAGCTCCCAGCTGCCGTGATCCCACTGGAACTCTTCAGGAGGAGCTGCTTTCCAGACTGGCCCTGTCCTTGTGCTTTCCCTGCTCCCCTCTCCTGTCCCTTGGCCGTTGGCAGGCAGGGTGCTGGCACCCTCCCAGGGGACAGGCGAAACCCAGGACAGGGGGACACTGCTGTTCCTCTCTCTGCAATGGGCAGTCTGGGAGGGAGGGAGGGAGGGAGGATGGAGCCTGTGGATATCACCCATTACTGGGGCTTAAAGTACCACTTGCTGTAGAGCACAGTGACTGTTACAAGCTCCAGTTCATTTGTATATTGTGTGCATGAGATACGAGCTGTACATTTTTATAGAAGTAAAAGTAATAAAGTCCTTGTGTTAAAAACTTTCATCCTCAGGGGATTGAGCCTTGAGCTGGGTTACCAAGCCTGGTCTCTGCAGAGATGAACACCTGTGACTGAGCACTGTGGAAAGCATCCCAGCATCACCAAGAGATGGCAAAGCCAGCATGGCTGGATGTGGTCAGGCTATTGCTCCATCTCCTTTAAGGGCTTTGATCTTTCAGATGTTTGCAGGAAACATATTTCCTAACAGGGATTTGTGTTTCCCATCTTACTAAGCAACAGAGAAAACAAACAGCTGGGGTTTTGCATTGTTTAAGCAAAGCTAAGGCCAAACAGCAGCTCAGAGACAGCAAATGTTACACTCCAAGTCTGTTTTGTAAGGAGGCAAGAGGGCAAGGGCTGAGATAGGACCTCTCCCACCCCAGCCAGGGCTTGGGCTGCCCTTGTGTGCTACTCTCTGGTGGTGGAGAGGTAGGAAGAGCAACTCAGTGCAAGAGTCAGTTCTCAGAGGTTTGCCTGGAGTGGGGAGCTGGCAGGAGCAAGAGGGTCAGGGATGAGCATCTTCCCTACACTTCAGGAGCTCTCATCCCAACCATCTCTCAGCCCCGTGCCCTTCTAGATGGATGCAGAAGTCAATGAAAATTTTCTGCAGCTGACTCACCAGGCCAGAAGGGTCATTTGGGGAGTAATGAAACTCTAAGGAAATGAAAGCACTTTTTTTTTTTAATTTCGTTTCTCCTCTCTGTTGTGGAGAGGGCAGGCGAGGAGGGAGGAGGTGGTGCAAACAAGCCAGGCCCGGCAGGATGAATCTTTCCTGATCATGTCCGACAGGCAGAGCTGGCGCCAGCAGGGCTCTGTGGGGGAGCTCCTCTGGGGATTTTGGGTGCTCAGTCCCTGGGCTGTGGGGGGCACGTGCTCCCTGGCTTTGCTGGTGTTGGTGTCTGGCCGTGCAGGGAAACACCTTGTGCCAAGGGTGTCCCTCCACACACCTTCCCCTGCTTCTCCTGGAGCTCCATGGGCTGCCTCAGGGGTAGAGTTTGGTCCAGGGGATAACTAATGCCACGTCTGTTCTGCTCAAGGGGATGAGAGTTGCATTCTGCACTGGATGTGAAAGATGCACGTCCTGCCTTGATGCTTCCCCACAGCCCACCAGAGATGGGGGACCCGTGATCATGAAGTGACCTCTCTCAGCCCTTACTAACCCACTTGTTTCGTTTCCAGCTCCACATCTCCACCATGTCATTAGCAGCTGTTCTGGTTGACCTTATGAGAAGGAGAAGTCACTGGGGCTCCACATGGGCTTACTTCCAACCCTTCATGTCCCCACAGAATCCATCAAATGTCAGGCCCTGAGGGCACTAATTGGCCATAATCACACCCTGACCAGCCTCATCTGTGGGTGGACTCACCCCCACACCACCTCCCAGTCCTCTGCCCAAGCCTCAGGAACCCCATCTAAGCTCAGGCTTGAGCCTCTGGTTCCTGCTGTGTTGTGAATGCTGCTCTGATTTCCTGGCTCTGATCCAGTCTCTTGGACAGACCTTGGATCCATGCTGTAGCTATCTTGTCTTCTGGCTGGATGGACCCTCTGGTGTTGGAGCCCTGTCTCTGTTCCCATTTCCTGTTACTGCTGAGAAGATTCCCCCAATCTTCCCAAATGCATTTGGAATTTGGTGTGCCTGGGGCCACTGGTGGAGGCTCTAACCCCTGTGCTCAGACCCTGTTGGCTGTCACCTCACTGGTGAGGACACTGCCTGTGCTGGGGTCACCCTTGTCTCCTGGCTTGTCCCCTTCCAGTCTGGATCTGGCAGTGAGACACCTCTGCCATTATCTCCTCCAAGCTCTGACTTCTCCCCGGGGCAGTGCGTGAGGTGAAGAAGAGAAGATGCTGCCTCCATCCTCTCTGGTTTGGGCTGTGATTTATGACATGTCTCAGCACGGTTGCTTTCCTGTGAAATGTTGCACAAGAACTCTCACGCTTGGGGAGTTCTCACCGCTTTCACGTTACTGGCTCAGCAAAAGGCAGAATGTCCCCCAGCTGCTTTGGCTCTCAGGGAAAACAGCCACAGTTCTTCTGTGTGGCTGTGGTTCTGATGGGCTTTGCATTTGCCTAATCTCCACTTTTAAGAGAATTGTGTCCCTGCTGATGTCACTGCAAGGGCTGCTCTCCATGCTGAAGTGCCCCCTGGGTAACACAGAAGTTGTTGGGACCTCTTTGGAGACTGTCACAGGTGACGGAGGAAGGCTCATTTCTTGAGCCTTCAGAATTCACCCTTAAATTCTGCTACAAACCAAATAATTTTAAAAAGGAAAAGATAGATACAAGTGAGAGTCACCCTTCAAGGAGGGATGTGATGTCAGCCTGCTGACTCTGATCATAACCCCATCACAAACACATTTTCATTTCAATATCTAGGTACCTTAATCTGTCTTGCTCGTCACATTCTTTAACTTCATTTATTTTTCTGATTGCTGAAGTTTTATTCTAATCAAACACTAAGGAGCAGATAAATTCATAACTTGTTCTTGTGCCATCTTGAAATTATCAGGACTAATTCTGTTCACAATTAAATCACTAAAAATTAGACTGGAATTGTTTCCATGTCCTATTTTTTTCTGTTAGCTTAGCTTAGCTTTGAAAGCTGAGCTGAAGCATCTCTCTGCTGCTTGGTTAAACTCTAGGAGCTCTAAAAGGCTCAAGGTTGAAAAAAGGAGCCTGAAGTCCTCACTGGGCATCATTTTCCTTGATTGCTACTCCACACAGAAGCCTCTCCAGCTCAGTCTCCCTCGCAGTCCAGGTCCAGTATTCACTTAACCCTGAGACAGTTGATTGACCTCATCGGATAAAAATGTCTCATTTTTAGTGTGTTTGAGGAAGCTGACATCAGATCCATTATTTTATCTTCCTTAGCAAGATAAGGCCACTTCCAGTTTCTGGTGCATGTGCATTGACCCGTGCCTTTTCTTGGCCATAGTTGTGACGGTTTCCTGCACACCCCCAGTGAATTTCTGCTTGCCCCTGTGCCTGTGGACAAGCTTAGTGAGCCCAGTGAGTCAGTGCAGACAGAACCTTGGGGAAGGGCTCCTGGACGCAGCCTCCCTCCAGCCTCCACGTCTCGTGCTCCGGGCAGAACTTCCCGCACAGGATGCATCTCGCATCACTGGCTCTCAGGGCTTGGTGGTCCCCAGCGTCCATCTGTAGGAAGCAGACTTTGGAAGAGATTCTTATTTTTTCTAATTTTAGAGTGTCTTTCCAGGCTGTAGGACTTGGCACAGCTGTACCTGGAATCACGGGGATGTGGGGAAGGAAGAAGAGAATCACCTTTGGTTTGTGATTGTGTTCTGAGGCAATCAGGGCTTTGACACAGAGCTGTGAAGACCCTGGAGTGAGCACCCCAAAAAAATGTGGAGGAGCTTTACATGCAGAAAGGGTAAAGAGGGCTTAAAGAAGCCAAACAAGGATATCTCTTATTGTAAATGGAAAAGATTCAAAGTGACTGAGTAGAACAGAAGGAAACAGGGAAAACTTATTCCAAACCCTCCCACCGCCTCCTTGGGGACAAGTTTCAGGCCGTGGGTGATGCCCAAGTGATGTTTAGCCCCCTTTCTCCTGCCTTGGCAGCCCAGCTGCTCTTGCAGTGCCTTCCCAAGTGCACAATGTCTGTGGTTGTGTTTTCCAGCACAGCCGGGAGCGCTCAGTCACCCACTAAGACCCCAAACCCAGCACAGGGCTTTTCTTCCCAACTCCTTTGTCCCCTCACTGGCACCATTGCTGGCAAAGGCTGCATCTGATATGTCCCCTCAGCTTCCCTCCTCCTCCCCTTGTAGAATAACAAGGATTCTGTTCATTTTTTGTGTAAACAAGCACATTCTTCAGAGTCCATTCAAATTAAAGGAAAACTTGGGCCAGCAAACGGGCTTTCCTGCACTTAACAATTAATGCCTGCACATCAGCCTTTCCCTCTCCAAGTGTAAAAGAAACATCAAAAGGTCTCCAGGGAGTTGTGAGTCACCTGGCTTCCACAGACGTGGCTTCAAATCTCGAGAAAAAGGAAGCAGAGCATCCTAGGCCAGATCTTCTGCCAGAGCAAGAAACACAGCTCTACAGAAGCTTCCTGAGGTCCATCCAGAGCAGTGGATCTTGAGCCTCCATCAGCAGGAAATATGTCTGATGAAGCTGGGCTTGGGGAGAACTGAGCATGACCAGAGCAGTTTTCAGCATTGGGTGGTTTTCCACCCAAGTATTTTAAAAGACATCCAGGGATGACAGTCCCAGGCACAATACCCTGCTCCAGAGAGTGCCTGGGAGGTGCCACTGTGAAGAAGGGCTTGAGGTGACCCCTTGGGTAGTTCATAGGGAGTGAAAGGGGACCGTAGTGCCAGGGGATCTGCATGGCACCCCACTGCTCCATGCATCCACCTAGAGTCTAGTTAAAAAGAGGGAAAGATGAAAAAAGTGTCTGAGGTGAGCATGACTGACAAGGACCTACAGAGGGGCTCCTTAGACCTTCAAAAGGTCTGAGGAAGGGGGAGCCCAGCACAGGGGGGAGAACTGTGCCCCAGGTTGACACAGAGGGGCTGACCCTTTTCAGCAGATCCCTGCAGGATCTGGGATGCCTCAAGGCTGTGGAGGGAGGAAGAAGATGGAAAGACACACAAAAACCTTGAACAGTAAGTTTTCCATCCATTCCCCTCAGCCTGATGCTGGCTCCTGCCCTGCCCTGAAGCCAGGGCTAAGCCAGCCCTGTCCACAAGGAAAGGCTCAACTACACCCCCTTCTCTTTCCCCCTCTCACTGCCCAGTTATAAACAGGGATTTTTGGTGGAAAGCTTCCGTTCCTCTCCATAGTACCAACATGGAATGTGATACAATTGCTGCCAGTATTTGCCAACTTGCCATTTTCAAGCCACAGAGGGCTGGTGGCAGCAGCAGTCACTGTGCTTCTGTTCAATGCTTTCCTGGATTCACAAGCCATCCAGACATCTCCAGCACATTTGTGTTGGCTCCAGGCTGAGTGGCCTTGCATGGAACACTAAGTTCTTCCTTTCCTATGGCTATGAATCCCCTCTCTGAAAGCCCAGGAGCTCTTGAGTTTACATCTGCAGAGAGGAGGATTTCACTTCCGTCATGATTTTCCCTGTGTGGGTGAACACAGAAGCTGACACAACTTATTTCATTTTTCCAGGCATTGTCTGTCTGTAATCTTGATGATCCCACGTGACATGGAAATCCCCACGGGCAATGAAGTGGCAGCTTTCCCTTGAATTTGGTTCAAATTCTTTGGAAAAGGGATAACTTGGGAGGAGCAAATAGGATAAACTGCAGCATTTCCTTGCCTGAGCTCAGGGTTGGTGTCCCCCAAAGAGGCAGAGCAGCATCCTGCAAGGAAGAGCCCTCCCAGAGCCACTATGCTCATTGCAAGGACAGTCCTGCTGCTTGTGGTGCTTGGTGCTCCTCACCCTCTCCCCATGCTCCAAGGCAGGTAGAGCACCTCATGGGCCACTGCTGCTGGTTGGGACTCGGGCTTGTCCCATTGGGGTCGTCAGGAGGGAAACCCCAGTGTGGAGCAGGGAAAGTGCTGCTGGCAGGAGGAGCAGCCCCTGGCCAGGGCAGAACAGCACATCCTGGGGTGCAGGGAAGGAGGGAGACTGCTCCTGGGGCTGGGTGGCTTTGGCAGAGCTGCTGCAGGCCTGGGTGATAACCTGGAGCATCCTTCTGACCATAAAGGAAGGAGCAGGGCCCCTGGAGCTCCTCGTGGCAGCATTTGCAGAGCTTGGGGGATGTTGTGTTCATCAGCTTTGTCATGGGGGAAGGTCCTGAAGACAGGCTGCCTTCCAGAGCCAGCCCTCACCGTCCCTCTTGGCTTTCTCCAGGCCCTTATGCTCCGTCCGAGTGCTGCTTCAAATACGCAAAGCGCGTTCTCCAGCTGGGCAACCTTGTGGGTTTCTACTCAAAACCCAGGGAATGTTTTTCCCCAGCAATTGTGTAAATCCTGGCAACTTCCCTACTGCTGTGCTGTCTCCTGGGCTGCCCCGGGTTCAGCTCATCTGTTCCATCTGGGGACAGGACAGGGTCAGGCCTGCGTAACCTCCATGATCTTCCAGCTTGAAGAGGGGAGGACGCAACTGTCTGGGCACTTCTGCAAGGCCATCGCAGCTCCTGAGGGCTCTGCACGGGCTCTAGAGGTGCTGGGCTGCAGGATGAGCTGCTTGTAGGACACCAAGAACCCAGGGGCACAGGGACAAAGGGAAAGGAGAAAGACTCTAGGGGAGGGAGGATGGTGTGGGCACAAGTGGAATCACAGCTGCCATTCCTCACAAAGCTTCACCTTTAACCTTGGCAGGTTTACGACCAAGAAAGGAGACAAAGTCTGTGCAAACCCAGAGGAGAAGTGGGTGAAGAGAGCAGTTACAGAGCTTCAAAAGAAGAAAGGACTTTGTGCCCTGTGACGTAGAGTGGGTGACCTCGTTCAGGCTACCCAACATCCTGGTGGGAAGGAAGGTTTACAGTCACCCTCCCGGGAGGGGTTATGGATGTTCCAGCTGCTGGGAGAGGGCACTGACTCCCCAGAGCCCTGCGTTGCATCCACAGCTGGGCACCAGCTCCTGGAATGTGGCTGGCCCTGCCAGCACCTGCCTGCTGATGACAGCCACAGAATAAAGTTTACTTCATGTGATGTTGGAGAGTGGTGTCCTTTCTTCTCCCAGCCCCACAACTGTGCTGCTGCCAGCATCTGGGGCTGGGATGGTGGCTCTTCCCACTGGATCTCACTAGGGCAGTAAGGGAGGGGGATGGATGGGACTTCAAGGGGACCCAAAAGGGGCTGGAAACTCCTCTGAGGGTTTTTATGTTCAAAACTGCCATCAGTTTCAGGGTTAGAGGTTCCAGCCTGTCCCAACACAGCTATCCTGTGAAGGAGCACAGCCTGTCTACCATCTGTGCCCAGGCCTGTGGTATCTCTGAGCTGGGCTGCACAGGAAGGGTTTCTCTGCAGAGCTCCCTGGACAGGAAGAACAGACAGGGGATGCTGAATCAGACAAGGGGTTCCTGCACATACAGCTCTGGAAATGTTGCCCCTGCCAGAGGCCATGGAGAGCTCAGCAGTGATCCTTGCCAGGGATTTGGGAAGGGGAGCAGAACTGGAAGGGCAAGAGTGAGGAAAGTCCTGAGTTAAAAGACAGTTTAATGAAAAAAGCAAAACTGGTACACAAGCAAAGCACAAAACAGGATTCATTCTCTCCTTCCCATCGGTGGGCAGGTGTTCAGCCATGGGGAGCAGAGCAGGGCTCCCCCACATGTAACAGTGACCTGGGAAGACAAATGCTGCAGCTCTGAATGTCTCCCTACTTCCTCCTTCTTTCCCCGTGACAGTTCAATACGGGGAAAAAAAAGGAGAACCAACCAAAAAGAGAAACCTACCAAAAAAACCCCACCAGATGATAAAAAAAACATCACTAGCCCAAATGATGCTCAGCCAGTCCCTGAGCAACAGCAACCTGGAGAGCCTTGCTTCCAGCACTCACAGCTCCTGAGGAAGGGGATTTTGGCTGCAGCAGCTCCAGGGATGCTTTCCCAGCATCCCACAGCAGAGGCAAAACCCACCCAGAGCTGAGGGGTGACCGTGACACACTGCAGGTCTGGAACCTGAGGTGTCACAGGCACCAAGAAGGTGGAGAACTCTGGGTGTACCAGGAGAGGCTTCATCCTGCAGAAGCCTCTTAAACTGCTGCCTTTCTGCTTCAGGAGTGCTCAGGCCACGGAGTCACCCTGTTTGCTTAGACTTGGTGCCCTCTCCTGACAGCTGTAGCTCGGAGGCAGCAAAGACAGGTCCAGCCCGACACCAAAATTTGTCATGGGCAAACAGTTAAAGTACTGTCATGATCTAGTTAAAGTACTAACTTTTGTGATTATCTACTCAAATCCCAAAGCATTTTATGAGTCAGAGAATATTTCCCACCTCTACGTTGCTTTTTTTTTTTTTTTTTTTTTGTCCATGCCTATCCATTTTGATTTCTAAAGTAGGGGTTTTCCTCAGTCAGAAAATTTGTATTCAATTATTAATTATAGTGAGGTTGCAGGTGGTTTGGACACCCACAAAATCCCCTGCAGAGTCTGTACCCCCTCTTCTCTCCACTTGCCTTTGCATTTGCCTAACCAGGAGCTCCACACCTGAGGAAGAGGCTGTGCCACTGGTGGGCATGGCTCAGGAGGGTGCTGGGAATGCCACAGGCACTGCCGAGGAGGCTGGAGAAGGCTAAAGCCAAACCCAAAGGTCCATTTCTGGGGCAGTGACACAGAGGGAAGCCCAAGTCCACCAGAGCCTTGTGGGGCTTTTCCAGGCCTTCAAACATCCAACATGCACTGATCTGCTCTATGAAGAGCAGATAGTGGAAGCATCTACTAATGCTTTTGGAGAGAGGAATCAATAGCTAAAGGAAAGGAGGAGCAATTGTGTGCCTCAGACAAGCCTGAAAAGGGAGCTCAGGGTTGGCACATGAAGTTTTCTGTGTCAGGAGATGCTAGTCATTAGCTCAGCCCTCCCTTAATTACAGTCGTGGGCTTTTAACCAGTGCCTAGGAGCTGGTGTGACCCTGGCGGCTGCTGGTCCCAAGGGTCTGTGCACTGGGGACATGGACAGGGAGGGCAGGGGAACCTGGGGGTGATACAAAGTCCACAGAAGAGGACTCAGGCTGCTGTGTGTCAGGCATTCTCTCCCTGCAGAGCCCTGCCTGGGGACAGTGGCACAAGAAACCAGTGGGGCTGTGCCCAGCTCTCTGTGTGGCCACCCTGCCCCGTGCAAGGCCAGCAGACTCTGTGTCCTGCAGACCATTTCTTCTAAACCACCATTTTCAGCACATTTGATCTGTTTCCTTCTTCTTTCTCCTTTCAGAGAAGTTGTGCAGACATGAGATAATCTTCAAAGAAACCCATTTCCACCTTTCTTCCCCTCTGAGAAGCCTTGGATTGCCTCATCCCCCAAGCCACAGCCAGATCCCCTCCTGTGCTCCCACTCAGCATTATCTTGTATGGGTTCCCACCAGGACCTCACCCCTTCCTCACACACAGCTGCATCTGCCTTCCCAGGGAGCAGATCCCTGCATGGAAGCTGGGCTGATGTCCAACAGTGCTCCGTGGTGCCGCCACTGGAATCTGTGCCACCTGCCCCTCCTCCCTGGCACCTGGGAGGACTCTCCTGGGGCTGTGGTAGGACCTGTCCCATCTCCCTGCAGGAATGCCCTGTCTGTGCACTGATGGCCACAAGCCTCCATCCCCCTGGCTCTCATTTCCATCCCAGTGCTGGTGTGGGAGGCAGAGGCAACACATGGGCTCAGACTTGTGCTCAGACCCAGACTCTCCTCAGACACCCACTGCCCCTGCCCCATTTCTTCCCCTTCTATGAAGTCTGCTGAACCCACCAAAAGCACCTCTGACACCCCCTGCTCTGGGGTCCCTTCTGGTTTGATCCAGTGGGGCTTCTTCTGCTTGACATCCCATCCCATTCCATCCCATTCCATCCTGCTTTCCTGCCTAACCCAGTGCTTTCTGTGTGCCAAGGTGGCTGGGGAGGTCAGTTTGGATAGGATTCCATCTCTGGCCTTTGACTCTGGGCACACCAATCAAACCCACCCGGGACCTGTCCCTGCTCAGGGACTCTGGATTGTCTTTCCTGTTAGAAACAAACAGATGAGCACGGGACTTGATGTTCTGCCTGCACAGGAAGATGGTTTTAATCTGCTTTCAGTTCCGCCAGAGTCTCATGGAAGCTCCCTTGTCACGTCATGGCTCGTCCATAGAATGCAGAACTGCTCCTCAAACTTTTCCACCCACCACTGGATGCGTCCCAAAAATAAACTACAGAAACCCCCTTGACCCTGGCTTCCTAGTATACGTCTGAAATTTTTGGAAATGCAGCCTGAGTGGGCGGCAGGCAGAGGATAAATGACGGCGTGGAGAGAGCCACAGCCACAGCCACCGGGCAGGGCGGCACAGAGGAGGGAGGAAGAGCCACCACACAGCCACCATGCTCCCTGTGAGGACTGTCCTGCTGCTCACCCTGCTCCTCACCTTCTCCCTGCTCCACACCACAGGTAAGGAGTCTCAGGGGCCACTGCTGCAGCCCAGGGCTCCGAGCCCCCGCTGGGGACATCCCACTGGGGAGGTCAGGCAGGAAACGCCAGCGGGGAGCGGGAATGGTGCTGCTGACAGGAGCAACCCCCAGGGCAGGGCAGGGCAGGGCAGGGCAGGGCAGGGCAGCACATCCTGGGATGCAGGGATTGATGGAAAAGGTGCTGGGTGCTCTCAGCAAAGCCAGACCTGGGGAGAGGCTGCAGGAGCTTGGAGGAGGCTCTGGCAATTGTTCCCCAGGTGCAAGGGATTGGAGGGAGGGAGAACATGCAGCTGTTTGGAGCCTTCCAGAACACCCTGCAAGTTGTGCCCCTGATTGGAAAGCCCCAAAACCTCATCCCCAGACTGAGCACCCCAACCCTACCATGTGCTCTGGGGGTTGCAGCAATTTGGGCTGTGAGGTGCCAGGTCCCAGGCTGTCCCCTGCTCCACCTCTGTCCACATCCCAATTCTGTGCTTGCCATGCAAAGGGTGACAAACCCCTGTCATAGGATGCTATGGGAGCTGCTGAGATGCTCCACAGCCTCCATGCTGTGCTCCAAACCCGGTGGTGCCATTGTCTGGTGATGCAATTCACAACATCCCCCCTTCCCTCCACAGCCCACTTTGCACCCGTGGAATGCTGCTTTAAGTATGCACAGAAACGCATCCGACACCCTCAAAGCTTCTACAAGACATCCAAAGACTGCCCCAAGCCTGCAGTTGTGTGAGTATCCCGGGCTTTGCTTCCCATCCCAGATCTGGGATCCCATATCTTTGGCTCCCCCATCCCATCCCATCCTGCCCCATAGACAGCTCAGTCCCAGCCAGGGGGCTGTGGTAGGAAAGCAGCTCTGGGGGGTGGGCAAAGAGGGGGAAAAATGGGTTTTAGTGCTTTCTGCTAATGCTAACTGTCTGGGAAGACTCAGACACTCACCATCAGCCCAAGGAGGGCACAGCATGCTGGAGATGGCACAGGATGCTGGAGATGGCACAGGATGCTGGAGATAGCTCCAAGCCCCGATCCAGGAAGGGCTGCAAAAAGGGAGGGGAGAAATAGTGCACAGGAAGGGCTCATGGTTCATGTTTTCACTCTTTTCCTCACTTTCTCATTGCAGGATTGTGACTGTCAATGGTGATGAGATTTGTGCCGACCCCAAGAAGGACTGGGTGGATAAACTCATAAAACGGCTTCAAAAGAAAAAATTAAATCCATCCACCATCTGACTCGCCCATCCAGTAGTCCTGTCTCTCGAGGGAGCCAACGGTGCTGGCACCTCTTCTCCAATGGGTGCTGTGGCCATGGGCTCCGGCCCTGCGGGAGGAGCCATCCTGAAAAGCCCGGCAGGATCAGGTGTCACAGTGCCATGCACCAGCCAGCTACCGAGCTCCTCCTGCTGTCACTGCCCTGCCAAGACGTGCCTGTGGAGCAAATATTTATAATAAAAATTCATTGCCACAAGTTGCTGTTTGAATTTCTCCTGATTCTCCAGACCAAGCAGCAGATCCTAACAAACCTAGGGCATTCTGCAAGCAAAAAAAAAAGCCTGTGCCACAAGCTAGTGTTTCTTCAGGAGCAAACTGTGCCTGGTCACAGTGTTCTTCACTGGGAATGCGATAGCGGAGCCAGGCCTTGACCCACAGGTCCAGGACCCACAGGTGAGGTTATCCTCACCCCGAGGCAAAGCTGCACATCCTCAGGACATGCTTGCAGCCCCATGGGCTTTGCAGGTGCTCCAGAATTAAGGGGAGGGTTCTGGGAGAAGACACTGATCAACCAAACCCTTAATACCTTGACAGCTTCCAAATGTGCTGGTAGCCACTGTGAAGTATCTGAGGGAGGTAAGGAACAATGAGCACAGTGCCAGGAGGGTGAGGACACAACCCCTTCAGCTGGACAGAGGTGTCCTGGCTGCCTGTCCCTCCGCAGGGCCAGGGAAGGGTGGGAGCAGCATGGGATCCCAGATACTAAAACCAGGCAGCTGGCCCATCTTCTCATGGGAGAGGTGCAAACATACAAGGGAAAACCTCAGAAAGGCGAATGCAAGGAATGTGGCAAATGATCCTCAGCCTAAAGCTTCATCAGTGTTTTATGCTCATGGCTAGAAAACACTTCAGGGCAGTATTTTCTAGGGCACTGAATGGCACAGGTAAAACATCCCTAATGACACTTTTGCCCATGAACTGTAAGCACCATGGGAGGAAGCAATGGTGGAAAGGGAAGCTCAAGTAGAATCAGATACTGGGGGACAAACACCTTGAGGACTGTGCATCCCCTGTCAGAGGGCACATGAGTGGCCTTCCCCGGTGAGCAGACTGACAAAGCACACGGCTCCACGCTGGCTCTTGCACATGGATGTGTATTTTAATAAAAATAATTCTGTCAATATACAGCAGAATGTCGATTTCTTTACCATATTTCCAGTATATTTTCATAGGCTTTTTCTCAGTTAAAATCCACCCCCCCGAGCCCCTTTGCTGAAGTTTTCATGCGAAGCGTCAGATAACTTAATTCACAAATACTAAGCATAGACTGAACCAATGTGCACAGTTTGTGTAATGTCCACGTAGCCAATGTTGTACCAGAGAGGTGGAACTCCCTTCGAAGGCGATGAGAAGCCTGGAGTGGCACAGGGAGCTGTGCCCAGCGGCGGCTGCTCCTCCAGGGCTGCTGGGAAACCTGCGGAGAACTCGCACCCCATACTCCAGCTGAGCATTTCATACCTGAGTTTTGAGCAACCAGCAGGAGAGAAGAGTTCACTGCGTGCTGGGCAGGTCCTGGGGCTTGCACTGCTGCACGTGAGAGCTTCAGGGGTCGCAGCCTCCTCCTGCCTCCCCAGCTGCACAGGCGGGACCGAGACATGAGCCCAATCCAACGCCGGGGCAGTCCTTGGTCTGGAAGTCATCATACTTGTGGTTTTCAAATTTTCTTTAAAATCTGGATTATCCCCAGCACTGCTGCTGCTTCTCCTTTCTCCAAGTCTAAGCCTGTGAGAAGCCCAGCATACAAAAATCCCTCTGTGCTCCCTTCTGGAGGAAGGATGCAGCTGAAGTCCTCCGGAGCAAAAACGTCCAAACACACGCCTGGATCCAAGTGGAGTGACCAGAGAAAAGGTGTCTGCCTGGCCATGGGACTTTCAGCAAGGAGGAGAGGTTTGCATGGCCTCCAGGGATGTTTCTGTGGTGATGTGAATGTAAATTCCACATGGGACTGGTGGGTTTCCTGTGAGCAGGAGAGAGTCAAGCTTCCCTCCTGGAAATAAAAGAGCTGGCAGGACATGTGCTCCTTAAGCCTGGATGATGCCCTGGCTTGCTGGACATTGCTCCAGCTCAAGCTGCAGGCTCTGAGCCCTGGTCTGGGATGTGGGGAGAGGGACAGACACGCCAGGTTCACTCATCCATTACCTGCCACCTCTTGTTGCAGTGAAGGATGGTGGAGAGCAGCTAGTGCTCTCTATAGAAGAGACCTCCAGGCTCTAACTCCTCCCTTTTCCTCCCAAATCTGCTGTAGCTCCACTCACACAGCCCCAGTAACACTTCCTCCAGCTCTCTGCCCCTACCCAGCAGATGGGACAAGGCTTACAGCCAGCTCTGGCTCTGACCAAGAACTGCTAGATAGCAGTTCCCTCCATCACTCATCCCTCTGGGGCAGAAGGGTCCCAGCAGCACCCAGCAGACCCTGGCATGTCCCCACCAAGATCTTCTCCTTGTTACAGCTGGAGACCCAACACTTGCTCTCTACAAGAGGCCTGCTCTCTCCCTGCCCCACCAGAGGCTGCTCTCACACCAGCAGGGCTGAAAGGAAGATGCTCTTTCTGCAAAGGGGACTCCTGGGTGGAGCAGGGCCCCTTGCTCCTTCTCCCAGGCTGTGACCAGCTCCATGGGGCCTCACTGCATTATCCCCAGCTCTGCACCCAGGACTGGAGTGTGAGGGACATCACTCCACCTGCTGCCACAGGACAGCTCAAGTCTGCACTGCTGCTTTATGGGAAGAACTTCCTGATCCTATGTGGTGCACCACACAGCCTCATGGCCCTTACACACTGCTCTGCAGCCTGGCTGCCACAAGCCACCTTTTCTATCAACCCCATGACAGCAGAACTCTGAAACGTGTGTCTAAGCAACACGTGCTACGTGTTAACACAGACAGGTACCAAAGCACAGCTGCAATCCAGCCTGCTTTGCTTTGCTGAAGGAGGAGATGGTTCATCATCCCTGATACCCAAGGTGGAAAATGATACATTCAATCCCCAGAACTAGTTCTAGCAGCTCTGGTCGCTCCAGTTTTTCAAGGCAGCCTCAAGAACAAAGCTATTTAAAGAATGGTAAAGATGCCTTAATAAAACATGAAAAACAAGGACACAGCTTGAGGACAGATTGAGATGTCACTGTGAAAAAAGAGAAGGAAGGATATGGGAAGATCCTAGGTGTAGGTAACCATGAGGAATGATACTCGCAGAGGGGCCCATTCTCCATGCCAGCCACAGCTGCACCTCCCAGTGTCCAAATCCAGTGGGCAGCAGCACAGCGAGGACCAGCAGGGTGCTGGAAATACAAACAGGCTGTAGCACCCATCTTTCACCACACACCTTTCCCACATCCCAAGGCAACAAGCTCCAGCTTTGGTTCACATGGGGCTGAGGGAGAGCATCCACTGGACAACCTCCCCTGAGGGCTGGATGCTGCGTATTGTCCAGTGCTTCACTGGGAGTCCCTCTCTGTTCTGCTGGCCACTCACAAGGGCTCAACTCCTACCAGACTCCAGAAGAAAGGCAGAAGTGCTGCAGCCAGCCCAGCTGCAGGCTGATGGGATGCTGCATGGTGAGAAAAAGGAACTGTCACCTGTGGAGTTGCCCCTTTATGCCAGCAGGGAAGAACAAGCCAGGAAGGGCAGTTGGAGCACATCTTTGCTTGGCACAGACATGAGCAACAGAGCTGGCCCTGGTCTTGGAGCAGCTCCCACAGCACTCAGTGTTGCAGATACCACTGTGGTCCTGCAGCTGGGAGAATACTGGGATTGTGCGAGGCAGAGAAGCAAGAAAGGATTGCTGGTAGCAGTAAGAAGATTTCCCAAAACCAGCTGGCTCTGGGAGCACACTGAAGGATGCACGAGAAATACAGACTGCTGTCCTCCTTGCTCACAGGAGAGCTTGACTGAGAGCTCTCTCAATCCTCTAAGTCTTGAAATACCTTTGGTTAAATACTTGCTAGGGTAGGCTCATGGAACAGCAAGAGGAATCATCTGGAACAAGATGGTTCCAAGAGGATCAAGAGGAACAAGATTTAGTTCCCCTCATACAGGAGAGATATCCACAAACTGGAATGCACCCAGCAGAGCCACTAAGATGGTCACAGGCTGGAGTCACAGGTGTATGAGGTGGATACTCCTCCAAGAAACACTTATCCCAGCTACTCCAGTGCATCTCACTCCAAAGTTCTCCCAACGTATTCTTGATGCTCTCACTCTCAGCTTGTGGGGGCAGCATGAACCCTTGTCCATGGGGAGAGAAGCCTGATGATGTAATTCAGCTCCATGAAGCTCTCTCCACAGAACCCCTGAAGGACACTTTAACCAAGGCTCCAGGTCTGGAGTTCCCAAAATGCTCCTCTCAAAAAGCCACTTAACAGGCAGGGCATTGGACTCAAGTCCAAAGCCCAGGATGTACAGGCCTGAAATCAGGTTCCACCAGGTCTCTGTGAAACGTTTTCCTTCTGCAAGACCTTTGCTGCAGTGCCAAGTGTCAGGAAGGTGGGTGGGGTGTCCAGAGCACAGAGCTGGAGTGTGTTTGCTGCTCTCCTGATCACAGCTCTTTGGTGGTGCCTCTGGACTGATCAGGGGACAGCTGACACCCTCTGAGTGTGCAGCCACAGCAGAGCTGGAAAAGGTTCAGTTGTCCCAGCAGTGGCATTTCCCAGGTCCTGGGAAGGACACGCAGCTGGAGAGCCTCTCCTGCAGCTGAGGAATGCTGCTTGTGCAGGGTCCAGGTGAGCTCTGGAAAACCTTCTCCCAGCAGCTGAAGAGCATCTCAGCCCAGCAGAGAGCAATCCATGAGTCAACCACACATGATGAAGTCCTACATCCAAGTGCCATCAACACAACAACACAGGACTGTAGCTGAGTCCTTGTCCCCTCTCCAGAAATGGGAGACCAGCAGTTTCTCCTACAGGCTCCACAGTCATTTACATGGTTTTACTGAAGGACTCTGGGAACAGTGACCAGGTTGCTTGAGGCACGTGGAATAACAAAACCCAAACCATTTTTATAAAAGCAACTTTTGAATTGCCATGTAGCCTCTGGTTAGGTGTACAGCCACATTCAGTGTTATAGAGCCCATTGCACTTTAGCTCTGTTTTTAAAAACTACTGTAATACAAGTTTCGGCTAACATGAACTATCAAAGAACAGCCAGGGAGATTCAAAGGCAAGAGGCTTTGAAATACAACCTGAGAAAACCATATCAGAAATCCTATCTAGGAATCAGATAGGGGTAGGTTGGGGCCTACATCCCACCACGCACCACAAACACGCTTATCTTCCCCATACTGAGTCATGGCCACATTAGTCAGAATCTGAATACAAGAAGCAGAAACCACTTGTGAAACCACCAGAACACTTGAATTAAACTAAAAAAGAAACCAAACAAATAACTTCCACCACACATTTCTTGACACCAAAATAACCAGATATCTAGGAACATCTCTTGGTTGTTTTTTTTTTTCTGTAGCAAAACCAAAATAAAAAAAGGCACTCTAGGACAGTCAGCAAAGCTTTGCTGAGAGACCAAATGGGGCATTAGTATAACACATAACGAAGGGACTTGGCTTAAAGAAACCACAAAGAGAAGGAACTAAAAAAACCTCAGAAAGAGATAAAGATACCTTGTTGCTACAAAGATGGTTTTGACTGCAAAGTGGTGACCAACAGCAGAGAAAGTTGCCAAACGGGGAAGGCAAAGCAAGGTCCTGGAGTATTTCAGCCTCAGTACCCAGAATCAGCCCAGCAGTGTGCTGTCAGCCTGAGTCTAAGGAACAGAAAGCCTGCAGGAAAAGCCCACCAGGCAGAATTCACATGTTGCCTTGGCATGTCTGGGACCAGAGGCTTTGGGAAGGAAACCTGCCCACTGAGTTATCTCTGCACTTGCAGCAAGGAAAGAATGGCAGGCTGGGCTAAGATCCATCAGCAGAGCTGAAAATCAACAAATGAGCTTTCAGGCACATGAGCTGTTCCCCAGAGCTGGAAGAGAAGCCCCAGACTGGCAAGTCTTGGTCTCGGTGCTTGGTAAATTCTAATTAAATTCTAAATTATGCTAATTTCTGCTAACAATCCCTAAATTCTGCTTGGTGCAGCTCTCTGCCCTGTCTCTGTCTCTCTGGAAGAAAGGCTGTGGTAGAGCTCCCTCTGCTTTTTGCAGCGGTACCAGTGATCTGATAAAAGTACCTTCTCCAGCTCTAAACCTCCCGTTTTCTTGGACCACCATGGCTCTAGCACTGCCCCTACACACTGCACACCTTCACCAAAAGGCAGGGATAATGTTCCCAACCACCTCCAACAACATCTGCACATTCACTGCCACAGTCTGCCCTGGCACCTGCCCCCCTGCTCTGCCTTGATTTCAGACCTCATGTGCCAGCTGCAAATCCATCCTGCAAAACCAGAAAATCCTCAAAGTTTTGGGCTGCTGCTACTTTCCTCCTCAGAGGCACACAAAGTCTCTTGGTGCTGCTTGAAGCCCTGGCCCAGCCTAACCTCCATTTTACAGACAAACCTCAACAAAACCAGTTCATCTTTCACTGACCTTCTGAAAAAAAAATTCGTGAACTGCAGTAAAATTCATGTTTGGTTTGAGCTCTCTTGGGTCCTCCCCAGAGCTACTGACCTGAAATTAATTTGGTGCAGAATTCCAACCCCTCCCGTGCAGCCAGGCTGAACCTGCCATCTCCTAATGGTACAGCAGAGGATGCAAAGCACATGGTGCTGCCAAGCAGCCTGGCCAGGCAACAGAACTTGCTCAGAAACACTCACAGGTGCTCTGAATGCTTGGTAGCACTCAAGTCTCTGGGGCTGGCACACAGCATGGACACATTAGTCCATTTTACTCAGAGGTTACTCACCTACAGATCCTTGCTGGTCTCTTCTGGATCTGAAACTTCCGTATTTATCTTAATAATCCCTAAAGAAACACTGCTGCTCCTTTCTGAACGGCTCAGGCCTGACAGGGCTGGTACTGACCCCAACCTGCAACCTGACCTCAGCTTGTCCCACCTGCAAGGACAAGCACAGTTCAGCCCACGTTCCTCCAGACACTTCCAGAATTCAGAAGTGCTCATTTAGATCAATGTTACAGGGATGGGAGAGGGCAGGAAATACTGTTATTACTGAGTCAGTGGCAGAGCCCTCCTCCACAGAGAAAAAGGGGGATTTGTCATTTAATTAAAAACTGTCAGCTCACCAGGGCACCACCCATGGATGTTTCTGGCCAACTCACATGACCTGGTTCTACCCATACAGTGGCAGATGACTTGAGATTCATCAGTCCTGTCCTCCAGCTGGATTCATCAGCCTGTCCTTCAGAGAGCTGGATTTACCTCTTTCTCAGGGCTGTGAGATGCTTCTACAGCACAATCACCAACGCAGGCAATGTCAATCTTCTACTCTTCCCACTCACAAAGCCAAGATTGAGAGCCTTGGGCTCCAAAGAGAGGCACCATGAAGGGCCAGGCTCCTCCAATGTGCATCATGAGTGTGTGACAGGACCTACGTCAGCCGGCCTCCTGAGGGGCTGTATGGTGTGTGTGGCTGGGACCGAGTCTGTGGGCAATAAATACATCAATGACTTTGTGGAGGTGGAAGAGACCTTTTTAATAAACATGATTCAAATAAAATAAAAAAAAAAATCCCTCTGAACTGCCACTGTGAGAAGAGTTCGGATTACTAGCACGGATGATGCTGTATGTGCACGATGGAGGGAGAAGGGAAGAAAAGAACAAGCTGTCACCAACTTGATGCGCTTCCTCAGTAAATCAGCATAAACCAGCTCAGCAAAACTCTCCAGATAAAATATTGGTGGAACCATGAGAAACAACTCAAATCAAAACAAAAGAGAAAAATCCCTACATCAGAAGGCGCTACATTAGAATAACCAGCGAAATACTGAGTGCCGCTGGAGCCGCAGCAAAGGCAGGGAGACGGGTCAAGTCTGCCAGTCTTCCTGGGGTCAGGAATAGCCACACAGTGAGGACTCACTCAATCCTTGCACAGGCAGTGTGTGTGTGTGCTAGAGGGGTGTTGGTGGCAGGGAGGTCAGGCTATCGAACGAGGTGGTGGTGCAGAGTGGCAGCAACAGAGGGTGAAGGGCAGCACTCCACGACGGCAGCTCCGTCCCGCTCGGCTGTCAGTGCAAATAATCGTCTACTCTGGCAAAGGAGCAGGAGCCCAGCCCCACGCGAGCCATGAGCCGCAAACACTCCGAGGCCTGGCCCAGGGCGAGCATCAGCGGGGGCTGCTTTGGCAGGTTCTGAGATTCTGTGGGGGCAAAGAAAGAGAGCTGTTCAGAAGGGGTGTTCTGGCTGGTGCTGGCCCACCTGCACTCAGGCCTCTCTCTGTCCCAACTGGGCACCAAGCCCAGATCCCCGGCAGAAGGTTGGCTGGCTCTGGAAGGAAGCTACTCCCAAATACTGCCAGCTCTGTGCTGCTGCTGCTGCTCCACACACACATGACACATCACAGAGCTCAGCAGGGCCTTTTGAGAGAGGGCTGCTCTGGTGGCCAGAGCAACATAAAAGCAATGAAGCTCCTGCTGATGCTGTTTGCCAGAAAACCCCTAAAACATGAGATATCAAAGCATGGAGGAATAACGAAAGACAGGAGAATCTGGTCCCAAGTGGGAGGCAACCTCTCCATTTCTCCTACTTGTACAAGGCTGCACAGCAGCCCAAGCCCTGGACAAACTCACTCCCTCATCACCACGTCTTTACAGTGGCATGTTTTTTGAGGGAACCCTCAGCTGAGTTAGAGACAAGGTGTCTGTTAACCTGTGTGATGAAGCATGTCCAGACACCACATCTCCCTGGTGACAGCCCTCAGCAACTTGTCCATTCTCCTCAAGCACTGGACAAACAGCTGCTGACTGTCAGGGGAAGAGACTCTCCTTCCCAAAGTATGCAATTTCTGCTCTTCTACTCAGTCAGAACAGGAGCCCTCATGGGCATGTCCATCAAGTTGTTCCTTTCCCCAGAAGGTAATCTCTAAATCTCCTTCTGGAACATTCAGTGTGAGATGCACAGACACCACAGGAAATCTGCCTGGGCACAATGAGCCAGACTGTGCAGAAGATGCAACTGCATTGCCTCCTAGAAAATGGGATGATACCAGGGCTGAACTCTGCTAATCCACACAGCTGGAAAAGAGCCCTGGTAAAGTCCACAAAATGATTCAGGTGGGTTCAGAGCATGAAGGGAAAGGGGCGGGAATAGCATCAAAGAGATCTTGGTTTCTTCAGTAAGCAGGGGAGGAAAATCCTGAGGAGCATCCTTGGAGGCAGCATTGAGAAAGATGCAAGGAAGGGAGTGAAAATGGAAGTGAATCAGGGGATCTGTTCTCTGCAGGCTTCCTTCCTACTCCCTTTCCTGCATTACTGCCCTGACAGTCCTCAGCAACAGAAAGAAAGGCCAAAGCTAAACTCAAGTATTTCTGAACTTTCCCTAACACTCACAGGCTTGCCTGCCACAGGACAGCTCTTGAGAGCAGGTATGTCTGGTGAAACACTTCCACAGGAACCAGCTCTTACCCAAAATAGCACTATTGAGAGCAGCACACACAGGTTCCCTCTGGATTGGGTCCAGCTGTTGGCCGACAGGGCAGTTCCAAGGGTCTGAGTAAGCTAACAAGCTAAAGGCATCCTGTGAGAGAGCAGAAAGGCACAGTGAGATCAGGCAGGGCTGCAAACACACAGGAAAACCACCAAGTCCAGCTGGGGCACCTCCTGCAATCACCACGGTGACAAGTGCCTACCTCCTGAAAAGAAATGGCCCTTTTCTTCTTGGCAGCAAGGGACCACAGTGGGCCATCAAGATAGTGGATTAAAGAGGGTGCCCCCTCCACCTGGCAGGGGAGCCAGCATGGGAAGGCAGGTAGAGTGTCACCTGCAGAGAAGAAGAGCATGCAGTTGCTCAGGAAGCCAGGCAGGAGATTTATTTCTTCTCTCTTGTGCTGAGAATTGAGTGTAGATGCTCTACATTCATGTTTTGATCTCTGATCCCCATATATGTCCCTTCTTGCTCAGCAGGTGCAAAAGTTGGGGCTACCCAGGTGTCTGCAAGGGAACCCACAACCTCGGACCTGTCCCAGAGAACTGCTGCAATGCAGGACAAGGCCCAGGCTTACCTGAAGCATCTTTTTGTGCATGGTGTTCTTCCCATACTCTCTGCAAAGCTGCTCGCTCAGGATCTGCAGCTCCCGTCCAAACTGGATCATTCTCTCTGTGGCAGCGTGGTTCCCTCCACAGAGCTGCCTCTGGGGGCAGCTGTCTTCTAAGGAGAAGCAGTGGAGAAGCAACAATCATCTTGCATTCTCCACAATGCCCACTGTGTGTCAGGATACCTACAAACTCCCTTCTGGAGCACGTAGCTGCTTCCTGCCCTAAATTTATCCCAGGGGAAGCTTTCTGTGATCCCTGCCCTACAACAGCCAGTAGTGGGTTTGTCATAGTGCCCATAGATACAGGGAAGATTTGAGCTCTGTTTAATGCCTGAGAATTACCTAGAAATCCTGGGAGCTTGCAACTCCAATCTGTTACCCTTTCATGCGTGTAACACAGCATACATAACCCAGAACCCCCTGATCTAACAAATCCTGGACTCAGAAAACTTTCAGTCAGAGATGCCAACACCACCAGCTTCCCAGTATTAGTGGCCACAAGAGTCATTATAACTGGATGAATCAGTTTCAGAGGCAGTGTAGCTGATTCATCTGCTCCCTCCTGGCTAAAGCACCCAAAACCAAGACAGTCAAGGCTGACCAGCTGTCCTGAGGCCACTCTGCAGCTGGACATCACCAGCCTGGCACAGCCCAGCTCAGCTCCCCAGCAGGCACTTCTGCCAGGGCTGCTCTGAGCTCAATTTCATGACCAGCATGGAACAAACCTTTGACTCCTATTGCTTTCCCTGCTCCAAAATATCACCAGTACTGCTGTGAATCTATGAAAAGCCAGATCTGGTTTTAGTTCCAGGACAGATTAACTTTCCCCATGAAGCAGGCACTTCTTTCACTGGGTAGGGAAAGCAGCCTGAAGTACCTGCTTTTCCCCCACAATCCAATCACAGTTTTAACTCTTGACACCAGCTCCTCCTATTTCCCTTTACCCCTCCTGCCTCTGAGGACCTACCCATGCTGGACTCATCTGTCTGCAAGATCTCCTCGTGTTTGTAGGTGCCATTCATTATCCTGGTGGATGAATTTTCCAGGACTCCGTTGGGGTAATGCTCAGCCTCCATTTCCATCTCGCTGTCACTGAGGTGAAGGGAGGGAAGAAAGGTCAGATGTCTAAATTAAAAAGGGAAGAAATGAAGAGCTTATGTGCCAAACAGTGCCCAGTAATGGCCAGCACACCAGAAAAGGTGCCAGTTGGACTACAGGGAGCCAGATGGTCCAAGTCAGTGCAGCAAAAATTGTTGCAGGCTTCTGAAGACAATTTATGAAACAGGTTTCTGTTCCCTAAGTGCCTGTCATAACTCCAGGTGCAGAACATTTTGCATTTTTTCCTTCAGGAAGGGGTGATCCTTGGGATAGCAAACAGCAGCCAGGTAACAGATAAAACTCAGAGACTGCAAAGGAGGGAAATCTTGGCAATGATACATCCCCAGTCCTTGCAAACTGTGCACTACTGAACACTTAAATGTCAAAGACAGCAGGCTGACTGAGACTGCTGATTAACTACTGATTGACTGAAACATGAGAAGATCTTACTGGAACTTGGGCTCTACATTTAAAAAGAAAAGAACTGCAAATCCAGCATGGTTAAATGATTCTGGAAAATTGAGTCTGAACAAGTGTTTCTCACTCAGTTACATGCTAGGTGGCCCTCCAGAGGTCACAACTGAGTCTATAAACTGTCCTGCAAGCCGGACTCAGCACAGCACTTAAAAGAATGAGTGCCAGCTGCAATTAGCAAGAGATTCTTTTAATCCCAATGACACCCTCTGCTCCACGTAGGCCTCAGGCAGCCCTGCAACAGCAGTGTAGAGACTGAGCACAAAGGAAGCTCCGTTTTCACCACAGCTCACTCTGCTCCATGCTCCAGAAAAGGCAGCACTGAACTGCCAACACCACCAGCTGGGTCACCTGTGGCTTCTTGGACAAGGGAGGCCCAGTCTGACCTGCTGTCACAGCATGAAACAAATTACTGCTGGCTCAGAGGCTCACCTGGAAGGAACAGGGCAACTGGTAGCCCAAGGAATTTACAAGAGGGCAAAGGACCAAGCCAGAAGTGGCTTGAGCTGCTCACCCAGTACAGGGTACGAAAGCTGCTCAGCAGGAACAAGTGCCTGTCTGAGGCAGCAAAACACCACCAGGCTGACTAGGAAAGCTTCTGGGCAAACCATCACACTGGGATCCAAAGGCATCAGTGTAATGGGACAGCTTGGTGCCTGAAACAAGGCCATCATAATATTCCTCATGAAATGAACATCAAAGCCTGAGCCACAGCAGGGGAGCCAGAACAGATTTGCATCTGCTGGGCAAAGTAGTGACCTTGTAGATAACCAGTACTGTTCAAAAGGGCAGTACAGATGCCCTTCTGGCTCCTTAGAAAGCAGACTGAGACTTTTCTCACCATCCCACCCCCCCCTCAGGTGTCTCCAGAGGAAAAACAATACCTGGTTTCTTGATTACTTGTACTACTGTGCTGCTGAGATTTGGTAGAATCTGTAGAATTGGACTCAGAGTAGTTCACAGATGAAGGGGAAGAGGAGGAGGAAGATGAAGATGATGAACTCAATGTTGGGTATTTACTGTGACTCTGTTTGCTTTTTGTGGACATGACTCCATTGCTACAGGTTGGACTATCTGCTCCTGAAAGCCAAGAAGAAAGAAAAATCAGACCAGACTGAGAATGTCACTCTGTTGTGAAGCCAACAATTTAGCAAGACAGCAGGCCCCAAAGGAAGAAAGCAAAATAAGACTGCAGATCTTAATTTATGGCTATCATTCTTAAATTCAATGAGGTTTAGAGAAGACACAAATGAATATGAAAGGAACTCTACTGCCCACCAGCAACATCTTACCTTCATGAAGTTCTAGAAACGGGCTGTTAATTAGAGATTGGCAGAAACAGTTCACAACTACAGAAATTATTGTTGAAAGCAGAACTGCCCAGGCTTTCCACAACCTATCTAAAGTTAGGGATGTCCATGATTCATACAACACTCAGCAAATAATAGCAACTCTCTTAATGAGCACAAGCTAACCTTCCTTGTTCAGGAGAACAGAAACCACTGAGAGTCAGGCTTGAAATTTCACCTGCTCCCCCACAAAAGGTGCTTGTCAAACTGCAGAACATACTGACACAAGACACAAATGTTTATTCATTACCACAAGTTTTATATGGATTCAGAATTGACAGGGGCTAAAATATTTTAGAAAAACCTCCCTATGGGCTTGTCTTCTTCATATACTCTTCCCTAGGCAACCAATATTGATCACAGGACCTTGGCTAAATGATGTGACCTGGCATGGTTGTTCTCCAGGAAGTGATGGTGATGTATCCAATTTGATCAGCTGGTCCCACAATTATGTTTATAACAGGGAACATATTTCTATTTTCTATCACAGCAACAAAAAGATTCAAATGGGCTGTTTTGTGCTTTTTTAAGACAAAGACAGAGTAGCCTGTTCACAACAGTTCTGCTTCATCTCTGAAATATACTCTGATGAAACTAGCACTCTTTTGAAAGAAAAAGGTCTGACAGAGAACTGTGGAAAGTGATGTCCATGTGTAGAGACAAATGCTGCCTTGAACTGCAGTGCAGATGTAGATATGGGTCTTTTATGGACTGATGGGATCACTCTGACTATCCAGTCAAAGAAACACACCCAGGGCTTCTCACAACACAGCAGAGGAAAACAAAGATACTGGCTTGGAAAGGTGAGTAACAGCTGGGAAGTAGTCAAGTAATTGTCTTCCTTTTCCTTAAAAATTTCCCTGTCCACAGTTTGTCACATGCAGCAGTGGGAATACCAACCCAAAACACACTCAAATGGCTGTGAGCAGCTCACAGCTCAGTGGAGCAGCTCAGCCTGTTTCCAAGGGCTCTGCAGGTCATTTTTCCTGGCTCACTCCATCTCCAAAGCTGCAGTCAGTAACTACCTAGGGAAGATATCTCAGGTGTCCTCATTTATCTTGTTCTTTTCACTTCAATACCTAAAGTTTAATTTCCCAAACTCCAAAGAGTTGATGCTCCAGAGCTGGGTTTTACTGGAACAGAACTGTTCCCTTCTCACATGTTTAGAGCTTGCAAGGTAAAGTCCATGGGAAAGGGAGAAGCTTTTGTGCACTGTATCCCCCTGACTTTTTGCTCCATTGGTAAAGTAGTTTCTGCTCAGTTCTTTGTGGAAAACAATTATTTTGCAGACTCCAAGTACAGAAAACATAGATAGCTTTGCTTCCCAGACCTCCTCTGAGCACTCCATCAGTGAAATACTGAGTCACAGGTGGCTGCAGTAGGAGACTGTCTTCAAAAGCTTCTTTATTCTGAAATAAACCTGCTCTGCAGACAACTGTAGAAAATAACTAATGCAAAATGAATTTTGTGACAGCGTAGAGACACCCATGGTAAAAAAAAACATGCCATGCCCTCAGCTGGGGAAGGAAAGGAAAGGAATATTTCCGAGAATAACACATGGAAAGCAGGAGGTAATGTCAGACACCACCACATCCACCTTTGACATCTGCTCTCCTCATCTGGAGACACAGGACACACTTACCAGTACTGTGAACGTGTGAGTTGCTTGATCCATGTCTAGGACTTAAGCTGGGGGACCCGGGGTAGCTGTCCTGGGATCTGGGGCTGCGGGCACTGAAACACCGCACTTCACTGTCGGTGCCATTCACCATCTCCACAAACTGCCGGCACCTGATTTCATGGGAGGCAAGAGGGACAAAAGGGTGCGTGACAGCCAGGATGCTCTGCACTGAGCCTGCCTCAGCTCCCAAGTGGGGAAGTCCTAGAAACTTTCAAAAAGACGTTTCAGACTCCTGATGCCTTTGTATTGTGAGCGCTCTGATGATGCTACAGAGGAAGGAGTTCAGAAACTTCACCTTTGATGCTAATGGATGAGACATTCCCAAAAAAGCAAGTTTAATTCCACTGTGCTAAGAAAAAGCTGTTGCTTTGCAGCTTTCATCTCCAGCTCTTTTGCAGGTACTCCAAAATTCAATTGTGGAGGAGATTTTTTCAGGGAGAAAGCACTAAATCTGTCAAATACCACCATTCCTTCACTACTTCATCAACCTAAAAATACTGGTGGCCAATGGAAAATAGAGAAGGAAGAGTAAAAAATGCAATATCCACAGTGACAGTGAGGATAGCTCCTCATTTAGCTTTACTGGGAATTGTCCTCTTATGTCTCAGAAGTCTGGGGACAGCCACTCTGTACAGCTGGGAGAACTGGGACACTTTTTCCTTTAATCTCTATCCCAGACAGCCTTTTCCATACATGTGCCTTTCTAGGAACCTTCACAGTAACTGACACTGCTCCAGCACTGCAAGATCTCTGCAAGACCAGTAAAGAAAACTCCTCTGAAGGAATTTCTGGCAGTCAGCAGAACTAAAATTCACCCGCCTGTGCCTGACCTAATGAGGCAAAGCTATACTGGGTCTGAGCAGCAGCAAAAGGGATACATCTACAGTGCTACAAGCACTGTGCAAAGGACTCCCAAAAGGAGCTCAAAGAGTTTGAATTCAGAGCAAGGTGTGCAGCCAGACTGGATGTTTGGACAGGTTCTTCTTCCCTCCTTCATTTACACATTTCAGCATTAGGGAGCATAAAGCTTTTCATACTTACTTTAACATGAAGAGCAGGTTGGGGTTATGTTCTAGGAGGCCAGGATAGAGCTGCTGAGTGGCTTCTATAGCCTCTCCCACTCTGCCTGCTAATACTAGCTTCTGTATTCCTGAAAGCAAAAGGAGACCTAGTGACACACAGGACCAGCCCACAGGAACAGCCAAAAGAGCTGCCACACCCGTTCCACTCAGCTCCCTAGTACCACCTTGCACAAGGGCTTGGGAGAACCAGGGACCATATTTGGTTTATTATGGATTAGGGTGAGGAAAACCCTGTGAAAATGCAAAAGGATCTTTTAGTAGCAGAAAACCATCAAGAGTAGAAGGATCTGAAGGATGAAGTAGGTTGGTTGGGGTGCTCTGAAACTTTAGTCTTTTAGTCACAGAACTCTGCAGCAAAGGAAAAAAAAGCAGGACATGCCAACTGGATGGAAACAAAGAGGCTGCTGGGGAAGTGACAATTTCAAAGGGCAAGTTCCTAGGTCACCCACATATTACATTCTCTGTCTGGTTCAAGCTTGGAAGCAAACATACAGCTCAGTATGAGATAAATGGAGTATTCTTAGAGGGTCTGTAGTCTTAAATCACAGCACAGTGTGTAGTTCCACAACATTCCTACTGCTAAACAGAAGTAATTATATCAACAAAACTATGTTCCTGTAAGTCCACATCAATGTATTGCCAGAGAAGTACCAACTACAGACTACATCAGAAACAGCTCAACGACTTGTACACTTCTAGGAGGTGCAAACATACAAGGTAGAAGACACTTATCATGCTGGGTGTTCATGTCCCATGTATGTTCCTTCAGCAGGTCAGAAGACACAAGTGCAAGACTCAGCTCAAGATCCCTGAAAGCTCAGAGCAGCTGCTGATCTACAGCGACTCACATTTCTTTTTTCTAAGTGTACTTACAGATAAAATTTAAACGTACTCAAAACTAAAACGGCATGGTTTTTCCAGCACTCCTTATAAACAGCAGAGGGAAGGTCTGGAATGGCCCATGAGGTGCTTTGCAAGCAGGGCCTCTCATAACAACAGGCTGTGGCTTTTGCAAAGTGTTGGAGCAGTTGGAAGCCCAGCCTGGTAAATCTTCATTAATAATCCCAGTAACAAACTGCAATGACTTGTCTTGTCTCCCACTTCTCAGTGTCTATCTGGTTGTTATTGTAGTTGAAATCTGGAACCAAAGCTGTGGCTCTCACACCAACACAAGAGTTCTCATTTCACTCTCTTGCACGTCCATTTTCTTGTCTCACTGCTTTTGACAGCTCTGCTCTGCCTTGTTTGGCAACTCTCACAGATGTCATTCCCTTTTATATTTCCCCCTCTTTTTGTTTTCCCATCTGTGTTTTCCTCACACCTTTTATTCAAGCCCCAACTTCAGGGCCCTGTATCCCTTCCCTCCATCTGCCTTGTCACCTGTCCTCAGACAAATGAGCCCACACCGTCTCGCGTGCCTCCCGTCAGGCTCTGCCAGTTAAACCCACACCACTGGGAACACTGGCTGGGGTCAGCAGTGCATAATGCATGACCTGGAAAGCACAGAGCCCATCAGCACTAACAGGCAGCAACTGCAAGTTATTTAAAAGCAGAGTCCCCAGATGAACCCGAATGCTGGCTAAGCACATGCGATGTATGGACAGCAAGTCACAAAGGGACACAATGCTCTGATACGTAACAGTCACACGGGAAACAGTTCACAAAGGGAAGGGAAATGTACAGGGATGTGGCCTGTAGTCAGCAGTCAGGAGAATGCAGAAAACACACCAATGTTCTGCCGCTCTGCAGGCTGAGCTTGTGAATAGAAAAGCTTACAAAAAAGGTACAGCAGGAGAAAGCTGCAAGCCTTATTCTGCAGGACCAAAAGTGCTGACAGCCCTACCAACTGAGAGATGAGGCACTTGGGAGCAAACAGCAGCACCCAAAACAGACACAGAATACAAATTCTTCACCCAGTGTGAGCTTAACACGTTGGCTGTGAATTTGAAACCCCCTCAGCATGTAAAAGTTACCTGAAATCACAACGTGCAGAGGGACTGGAAGAGTCCTTAACTTGCAGCTGCAGTGAAACTAAATGGGTGTGTCTGAGTCCCTGTGCCCAGGCTAATGGAACTGCCCTTGCTGCAACAGCCTGCAGTGAAGAGCTCAAACCCAGAGGGATCTCTGGTGCACAATGATCTCAGCTCGGGTAAAGGCCAAGCAGATCAGGCAGGGACAGGAAGGAACAGGGCAGTTCTCCAGGCAAAGATGGCAGAGGGTGGAGAGGGCACAGTGATGATGGGAAAAGTGCTCCTAGCAGAGGTTCCTGAGCCCCACTCCATGGACAGCAGTGCTGTGGACAGCTCTGTACTCTCATGGAGTAAGTTCCACAGCACTCACTCCTCTGCACTGTCCCAAAGGGAACACACTCGAGGAGTGACACCTGAGAGACTTACTTTGTCTATTCTTTATTGAGGTCTGTTCTTCCTGGATAGTGGTGTCTGTGACTCTGGCAAAGGCAGTTGCTGTTGAACAGTACCCATGGTGAACCAAATATGACGAAACCATACTAGGAAAAAAGAAAATACAAAGAGATGATGAGGCACTGGTGAAACAGTCATCACACTGGGAAAAAAAGAAATCAACACGACTGAAGTTGCAATTTCACTGAGAAACTCAGTTTATTTAGGACATAACCAAGGTTCTACTTCTGGGTCTAAACTGTGTGTGTTTACAAGACAGGCACTTGGTCCTCTGCAAACAGGAGGGAGGCTCAAAATTCACTTTACAGAGTGGCAAAAAAAAAAAAAATATTAAGAGTCTCAATGCCTATACAGTATTTATTTATGACTGCTGTCCAAGGGTTACTTGTAAGGGGTCAATACTGTGTTACTGCCAGTGACATGCTATATAGACATAAATCTGAACCTCAGAGAGGTTCATGGCTTGCATGTAGATCTAAAAAAGAAGAAAAGATTCTGATCCTGAATTTCTTATTTGCTAGCAATTATATTTTTATTTGCTAGCAATTATATTTTTAGTAGTTCAATCTCCTTATGAATTCTGCATATTCACAGATACTTTAATCTAGTGACTGTCAGCATTGATTTTAAAAATATTAACATGCTTAGAAGTTGTGTTTACAAAAAATCTTGGGGGAGGGAGGAGTATCACTGTCAGAAAACAAACACAACAAAACCATCTTCCTGAACAGACAATTTCTAATGCACTTGTGCCTTCCCAGGACACAGTGACTCAATGCTAATGCTCACTGGATTTTAACAAAATCTAAAAAGCCAGCAACAGGATTTCAAAGCTTCTTATGATGAATCTCAAAACAGGCTTCTCATGATGAAGCTGGCATTGATCTGATCAAGTCACAGCTTAAAGCACACACTCAATTTGGCTACATTCAGTACAAGAAATAAGTATTTTATGAGTCAGCAATCATTTTTAGGCATAATACTGTACATTGCAGGTGTGTAAATTTTAGAAGCTGTTTTAAATAAAAGTGCTTCTGCCCAAGAGCTCTACAGGAGGAACTCCAGAGTGGTGACCCTGACAACCCGACCGTGCACATCAGAAGAAAAAATTCTGCAGAACACAAGGAACAAATACAGGGATAAATTGGTCCCACTGCAGCAGAATCAACAGCTCTTGTTGAGGGAGGTCCTGTCTCTCTAATTTGGTCCCATTTTGGAAGACAAATAACAGCATCAATAACACTCCTGACCTCTGACAACTCCTGCCAACTGTTCTCATCAAGTTCCACTCAATCCATTTTGCAATGAGAAGTGCTTTCAATATTCATAAATTTGTAAAATGTCATAATTGGGCTTTCAGTTAGGTTTGGAAGTCTTTGGCTTATGCTATTTCTTGCTCTTTCATTTCTGAATTCAGCTGACTTACATACTGGCTTTTCTCCTGTATTAAGAGTTTTTATGGTGTCTTCTCCCCTCCTGCAGTACCCCAAAATGTCTGTTCTTCCCTTCCCACAAACTTTCATGCAATCTTCAGCTGAAAACTTCTCCCATATCTTTTACATTTGGAACAGCAACAATCTACACAGGAAAGACTCTTAAACAACAGAATGGAGGGTAAAACCATTTGGGCAAAATGCACAGAGTGGCAATTTCTGGCATAAGAGGGCACAAATTAGCACTTAAGAAGTATGTAAAGCCTAACAAAAGGGAAGAAGCTGAACACCAAGGCAGTGACTTACTTCTGCAGCATGGCTTGCCACTCTCCCAGCCTGTCTCCTATGGGAAACCGCTTAATGGTGCTCTGGATCTTCGCCCTCCACTCCCTCATGTAGTCCTCAATGTCAAACACAAAGGGCTGCTGCCCAAAGTTGGCATCCACGATCTCTCCTGGAGTCTGGAGACCCACTGTAGGGTAGAGGTTGGACTGGGAAGGAAGAAAAACAAACCTGGATCAAACACAGCTTTCCCCTTCTGGTTCCAATTATGTGGTTTGATAAAACCAAAGAGCTGCTCTTTAAATTGAAATAAATATAATGGAATTGGAAGAGGCAACAGCCCTTTGGGTACTTCTCGAGGTGAATCCCGTGACCTATTGTGCATTTACAAAAAGTTATTGCATCGAACCAGAACAATGGGTTAAATCCCCCAGCAGCCTGTGATTGAGGCCATGACTGCTGCCTGTGGATGGCCACTTCTGGCTTAGTTTTCTGCAATTTCTACCAACTTCAAGAGGCAGCAGATAATATTACAATAACAGCAACAATAATGGCATAATAATAATAACAATAATAATAATAAATGAGAGGTGCATCATCTCAATCAATGGATCTACATATTTCCTCCTGTTTCAACTCAACTCTTTTATTCCTTGGAAATTGTTATCTCAATATAGTACATCTCTGATGAAAAGGGAACAGACAGTGGTGGAGCTCTGAGGTTAAGAAGTCTTTGATGATCCCAAGATCCCAAGACATCCACACAAGAAATTACACTACTGATAGATGAATTTCATTTTAAGAATAACTCTATGGATCCAAATGGAAGCTTTGACCCATCACCTGAACATGAGGAAAAGAAAAATGTTACCACCATGAAAGTGCCCCTAAAATTCAGCCAATAATTCAGCTTCTAAGGATGATCTAATTGAAAACAGGTGTTCAAAACCTATCAGAAGTTCTCCAAATTCACGCTATTTTAAGAATAAGCTTATGGATACAAATGGAACCCCTGAGCCCACTTAAATGTTGGGAAAAGAGAAACAGCATCAGTAAAGTACAGGGGTGCCTGGTTCTCATCACTCTGATCACATTTTTCAAGAGCATATTCCATTCACTGTCAAGTTACTTCTGTGCAGCACAAATTACTTTTCTGTTTGCAAAACAGACATAAACTTCACTAATTCTCTGCTTCACAGCATGTGCTGAGAGTCTGCAGGGTGGGACAAGAAATCTCTCTCATGCCACTCAGGAACTGTTTGGTGTTGGGCTTTTTCCACTTTGCTCTAAAACAGTGGAGCCAGAAACTGGACACTGGGCAAGGCACAGGGACACAGGTATGGAATTCAGGTCTGGAAGGTGCCTGGCTGCTGTGCCTTGTTCAGGGCTGAACCCATATCAAATATTACAACAGCAGAGGGGCAGACCTCTCGCCTTAAGTCCAATAAGAAACCTAGGATGACCCCCTCCTCCTCTACAGCAAGAGACACAGGCTTTCCTACAATTATCTGGAAAATTTCTTCAACTTATTCTTCACTGTTGCAGAGATGGGGAAGATTTAGGCCTGGAACAGGTTCCAAGGAAGACTGCAGCATCTCTCTTCTCATTTTCAAAACTGAACTGGGTAAGAACCTGACCAACCTCCTCTACCTTTGAAATTATCAAACCTCAAAAAACAAAGGAAAGAAATGAATCTATAAATACAGGCTGGAAACTGAAAACAGAGATCAGGATGATTGCACTAATGGTGATTTACCACACCTCCTCCTTTCCCGTTCCCACACCAATGAAGTCTCTAGGTCAGAGATGTGCAAAGTAAATACAGCATGATAAAGGAAAAGACACTAGAGGAAAATGCTGTAATTACATTTAGTCCTTCCATTCATTCAAAACTGGCTGACATGGAAATATCTCTAATGAGGGAGCAGATATTTTCCACAATCCATACTTCAGACTTTTTATTATCTTCTCAGTATTTTAAACCCAAGGGCTTCCAAAGCCAGGAATCAGACACCCAAAATACTCAGAAACTGGAAGCAACCTCCTCCCCACCAATTTACAAGATGTCATGTATTTTTCAATCACTTTTGGCTATGTTCATCTTCGAGCAGAAGATCCCTACCCTCTACGTCTCTCAAATCATCTCTGAGCTGAAACTCCATTTTTTGCATGTGGGATGTGTTCTCTCTGTTTAGCAGCTGTTGGGAACTACACATATCTCCAGCACCCTGCCAGATGCAGGCAGACACAGTCCCAGAGCCCACTGACCCAGGAGATGCTTTTCCTGCCAAGTTCTTCAGTAACACCTTCCCCGTGACATTTGGTCCACCTCTTGCCCTGATGCTGGTGGCCAGTTGCTCACAACCTCCTCGTTCATCTTGACCTGGTTTTCAACCCCCTTGTCCCTCTGCACTCCTACAATCCCATCCTGGGCTCTTCTGGGTTTTTTTTCATCTCCTATTATTCCCTGAAACCTCCAGTCAGGAAAGACCTAATCCAGACTTGTGTGAAGTTGAGCCTGAGCACAGACTTAAATTGGAAAGAAGAAGGAGAAAAAAAAAAAAACAAACCAAAAAACTCCCTCTTTTCCTCTGCAGGAATTCACTCCTGTTTCAAGCAGTTATTTTGGTTTTAACTTCAGCCTGTGCTAAGCCAAAATGTGATTTTTCCTATAATGTGTATTTGATATGTGTATTTTTGTACAAATGAAAACACCCTTTAGAGGAAACTGAAACAAGCCAAAGCAAGTATGTCTCAACATGTGTGTCTCTGGTTTTCAAATTACAGTATCCATTTCAACTTCCTAATATTGTGAATTCTGCAAAATATTGCCTTCACCATTTGCCTCTGAAAGGGGAACTTTGCATTTCAAGGAAATTATTTCTAATCTGGCAATGTTTTGAAGGGCCAATTTAATTCCTTGTATAATCTCACTGATATGCCAACCCTAAAATTAAAACTTAAGAAGTGTGGAAGTAATGGGGCTTACTGGCCAAGCTTCTCACTGATGTGTGTTACCAGTCAGTTTCAACACCCTCAGGTTGTAATGCAGGGAAAAGCTCTCCCTTAAAGCCCTCCTGGAGGGGTGAGTAATGAGGAATGGATCAGAGCCAAAAAATCCATGTGGCGCTGCTCAAACCAGAGCACTTCAAAGGGTCACTCAGGTAAGTTTGCAGTTCCCATTCCTGTCTGCAGTTAAATTTTCAGAACTGCAGCTATAGCAGGTGAAGAACACAGACTACATTCCACCTCTTTCCTATAACGGATACTTCCTCTTCTTTACCTTATAATCACTGGATATTGTGTTTGAGTCTGGATGAGAGAACTAAAAAAAATTAAAAACATCACCTGCAAGTGATCAACTTCGTATTCTCTACTGCCTTAAGAATTCTATAATCTCTGACAATATTCATTATATTTAAACCAAAGTCTGTCTTTGGGTTTGGCATCCCCTTCTTTAGGACAGGCAGTAACCTGAACTGTTTGGGACAACTAATAATCCATGGACCAAGGGAGCAAAAAGAGCACATGGAATACATTGGTATCTGCAAGGCTGAAGGAAGAAGGCAGTAATCCAAGGGAAGGATATTGGAAAAGAGAATGCTGAAGTCAGGTGCAGGCATCCTTAGATGAAGCTGCCAGCAGAGCAGCAGAGTGATTGAGCATATGCAGAGGGATGTCCTAGATCCACATGGAGGCAGAAGTCTCCCATCCTTGCTCACAGCCACAGCTAAGGGGTGAAAGGACCCCATCAAGCTTCTCTCCTCTTTTTAAAGAGGAATTATCTCATGAAGGATAATTCTCAATAGTAGGAGGCCTACAGGGCATCAGCTGTTCTCCTTCCTGGCCCAGAAAAACAGTGTTATGGATTAGCTGCTGTTGTAAAAGCCAGAAGGGGATTTTCCCAGAAAACAGCTCAGCAAACTGGCTGGGTAAAGGCACCGAGACCATTTACACATCATTTAACCACTGGAGATTCCACCACGAGGCATCTGCCAAAACCTACCCTGGCCAGATCTTCTCCCAGTTTCACACTAAAACATCTCCTCTGCACAAGACACACAGACAAACAAGCCTGAGATCCCGTGAGGATGATCTGACCAGATCAAGAAACAGGAGGACAGGGAGATGCCAGGGGCTCAGGAGAGTTTTGAGTTCAATCTCACTGGCACTGCAAGCCCTCACTGCAGCAGTGAGGAGAACACCCTTCTGCCTGCTCTGCTTCCCCTTGTCTCCTGTGCCTACCAGACACTCAACACAGAGGTGAACAGCTTACACATGAACACTAAATGGCTCTCAGCTCACTGTGCACTCCAGGATCAACAGGATGCAAGTTAAGCTAAGCAGGACAGGGAATTTCAACCTGCCAATTCTGTGCTGTGAAGCTTCATGGCAACACTTGAGCTGTGAATGACAGAGCAGTGGTACATGTACTGGACAGCTGTTTTTGACTGACAGGAGCCTAAAATAGGCATTCTCTATCTCAACATGGAGACTGCTCCTGTTGCAGAAGGAGAAGCAGTCTAGCCAAGTGAGAAGACAAAGTGGTGAAAAAATTAGAAGGAATGAGGTAAACCTGTGACTACTGATGCAATCTATATCCTGAGGGAAAACAAACAGCACCAAAAACTAAGGGGCACATCAGAGAAACATCTTCTTTCTGTGGATGCAAGGTTATCACAATACCTCACTCCAAAAGGTTAATCTTCATGGAAAGGCAAACTATTCTTGTACTTTAATAAATTGTACTTGGACCAAGTGAATGAACTGCTGTGAAACAACCCACATCAAGAGTTTCTGGTTTAGAACACACTGCAATGTCACCAAGTTCAAAGACCCTAGGACAACAAAACCCCAAAACACCCTGTGTTGACAGCTGATGTGAAAAGGCCAATCAAATAACTGCAGTTTAAGTGCAGGCTGTAGTTGGGATATGGGAGAAATCTGTAAAGCCCTAAATCCCATGGGGAAGGTGAACAGGGAGTGCTAGCCATTATTTCTCACAGTACAAAAATTAGAGAAACAAGATAAATTTTTTGACAGGAAGTACAGAACAAAGCAAAGCAACCTTTCCTCCACACAACATGGAAGTCAGCCAAGAACATGGATCATTCTGAAGGCCTAAAAAAGTTATCGAAACTAAGAAATTTGTCAGAGGAAATTAATTTGGGGTTATTAAGTACAAAGACAGGAGTGCAACCTTAGGGACAAGAAGTCCTGTGTATGAGAGATGGATGTGTTGGTGCATGCCTGACCTGGTTTTACCTTTTTTCACTGAACATATCCTCCTTGTGCAGGAACACTTGGGTCCAGAAAAGAGGGAACATTTTCTTGTGCATGAGCCCCTGTGCTTTTGTGAGACCTGACTAGACATCAGCGTAACTATGCACATGTACTCCTCCTCAGACTCAAAGCTGCATTTGGAAGACAGTGACCTGTAATGAAGTTTGCATCCTTGCTTTAATTCCAGGAGAAGGAGCAACATATTCTTAGAGGTTGTGAGGGATGAGAGGAGGCATGTGAGTAGCCCACAAACCCAGTCACAGGACCACAGAGTTTCAGAAAAAGGAGCATCCACATCATTCAGTAATGTGTGTTATCATGTTTTTTCCAACAGGGCATCAAACACAAAAAAAATCACACCCCCACGCTCTTCCCCCTCCCTTCTGTTTGCATCCTTAGTTAAAATACTGAAAATAGGTACTTACAGGGAGGTCTGTAAAGGCTATACCTGTGGGGGGAAAAATATTAGAATTAAAAAGACAAAGGATTTTTTCCCTACTTGCCTACATCCTTAACATGCTACAAAACATTACTGCATTTCAATAAAACTCAGCTCTGACCCTGCATCTCACTACCTCATATATTTAGAAGTAACTTCCCTCCCCAGTCCCCTCCTCTGCAAGGTTTTGCATCTGGAGAAAGGTTCAGGAAAAAGCCTAAATGTTTACAACATCTCTCCCAAAAATTTGCTTTTGTAAAAGCAGCTCTTCTTTCCTTTGCTTCTCCCTCTGTTACTAGAGGAAGGAGTTACTTACTCTGGAAGGAGTAAGTTTTCAAGACTCACTTTGGTGTTAGAAACAGAGTTTTAGTATAAAATTGCTTTGGTTTAGGCTGTAACTGGTTCTTATCAGCCAGAGAGACAGGAATGAATATTCAGCACTTGGCATTACAGCTGGGAAACAGCCCTGCAACAGGACCAAGCTGCAACCAGGAGCACCTGTGCAAAGAACAGCCTAATCCCCAACTCAGCTGACACAGTTCCAGATAGAAAAGAAAAAACAATGTATGTTTTCCCTTTTTATTTACATTTGGCATATCAGAAAAGAGGTATTTAAGCTGAGGCAGCCATAGTCTGGAATGGCTAACAGAGTTTTGGCTAGAGACAACACTCACCACAGCCAGCCTACCCCAGGCACAGCTCTGCATCTGATTCCAACGCCAATTACTGCTCCAAAGGATGCTGCCTCTCCTCCCTCTCCTGCCACAGGTGGGATCCAGCAGCACAGGGAGACAGATCAGCCAGAGACAGCAGCTCTACCCCACAGGTTTTGGGTCACCCTCACCAACAGCACAGGGGACACAGCTGCCATCAATCAGGCTTCTAAACCCAGACCTCCAGCTAACATTCCAGGAGTCACTCTGGAAGCTGCAGTCTTTCCCCCGTGTGCTCCCAAGAATGCTTTCTTGTCCCCAGCCAGAGGAAGGCTGATACCCACACCAGTACACCCAGTTCTCACACACGTCCCACCTCTCCTCCTTCCCTTCTGCCTGGCACTGGAAGGCACTGCAGAAGCAGGAGAACACCACCCTCTGTTTTTAATTTTAGGACTATTTTAACCCAGAGCTGCAATGTAACATTACCAGATCAGTTTGAGATGGTAATTTAAACCAGTTTTAGGAGTCAAGATAGGAAACAAATAATTTCTATTCAAAACAGCACAGATCCAAATCAAATGCTTGGAAAGAAATCCTGAATATTTTACTAAATAAACAGCCAATAAAGTTAAATTAACATCATGGCAGATAGTCAGTATGGTTTAATGAACATCCTGGCAGTCTGGACCTTGTTTATTGAGCACCCTCTCTACAGGCCAACCAAAGACTGTGCACACAGGTGATGTTGAACACGTGGCTGAGGAAAACATCCAGCAAGCATTTCTCTCACCTTGTCACTTCACCCAGATATTATTCCTCACTCAAACCTTTTATTCACTTTGCAATTATTTTGCTCAGCTGGATGAAAAGGTGGATGAAAGCTTGTTCCTACCCTTATGCCAGAATGAGGCCAATCTCCTTGAGCCTGCTGTCCACTGGAGTCCTCCTCTGCCCCCAGCACCTCTCAGAGCCAAAGGTGGCCAGGCTTGTGCATCTGTGTGGCTGGAAGCTGCTTCCAGCACCTGGACAAGCACATGGTTTTTGAATGGACTACCAGGTGGGTGGAAAATTGGCTGAACTGTCAGGATGGAAGAGTTGCGATCAGCAGCTCAAAGTCCAAGAGCTGTCCCTCAGGGATCAATGGCAGGGCCAACACAGTTTCATGTCTTCACTAACGACCTGGACAATGGGACAAAGTGTGCTCCCAGGTGTCACCAAACAGGAGAGTGGACAATAGGCTGGAGGGCACAGTGCTAGCTGGAGAAATGATCCAGCACAAGCCTCTCAAAGCTCAACAAAAGCAACCTAAGAGCCCTGCCACCAGGTTGTGATACTCCTAGAAAACTGGACAGGATGAGGCTGACTGGAGAGAAAGCAGATCTGCAGAAAAGATTCAGGGTCCTGCTGGGCAGCAAGCAGAGCAGGAGCCAGCGGTGGGTCCTTGCAGCAAAGGAGATCAACCACACCCTGAGCTGTATTAGTGAGAGTGTAGGTTAAGGGATGGGATTTCTCCCTTCTTTTCCAACACTTGTTAGTTTACACATTGGTAATGATGTTCACTTTAGGGCTCCCCAATACAGGACACAGTGAGATTGGAGTGAGTCCACAGTGAAACTGGAGAGAGTGTAGCAGAGGCCAGCAAGACAAAGACAGGCTAAGGGAAAAGTCTCTGTTCACTCTAAAAACATTAGGGCAGACATTTATTGCTGCCTACAACTGTCATATAGGAGGGTATAGAAAAAGCTTTTCTCAGAGATGCATGATGGCAGGAGACAGGAGGCAACAGAGACAAGCTGCAACGTGGGAAATTCTAATTAGAAAAATTCAGTATGAATTTTGGTCAAATACTGAATCAGTACCAGAAAAGCCCCCAGGTGATCTCCATTCTTGGAGACAGTAAAAACTTGATGAGTTTCTGAGTAATGTGATCTAGTTCAGGCCTGCTTTCAGCAGGGTGTTGGATGCTTGACCTCTAGAGATCCCTCCCAGAGAAAATAATTCTGTGATTCTATAAATAAACTTATTACACTGCCTTTACAATAAGACAAATGTATGTTTTCCATATTTTATTACGTAACTCAGGCTAATAAAATGCTTTATGTAGACAGCACTTGGTCTGTTGCACAGACATGTCTATTTAGAGTTACTGCATCTGCACTGCTACACACCTGCATCCACGAAAGCCAACAGCAGAAAGTGGAATAATCACAGTTTGAATGTGAAACAGTTTTCCTTCTCTGCAGCCCCTCCAAAGCCTGGATCCAGTTTAAAACCACAACCTTCTTAAAGACTTAAGAACTGGACAAATCAAGAGGTCAGGAAGCAAGAGCGAGTGTGTGCAGGGCCTCCCCTCTAGGCCCATGAAGTTAATGTGATCATCAAGGCAGTAATATAAAGACATTAAATGCAGGTTCAGTGCTGGGGCACAGTGTGATTGACATCTTCACCTGGCAACCAAATAAAGGATTTCCACTTTCCGTGACTGAAGTGCACTTACACATGACCCCATGCACAGAACGTGTTTGTGGAACTTCCAGTCCATCTCTGCTCTCCACCCTGCAACAATCATCCTGTCTGCCTCACAACTGGCCACTCAGAGAACTCAATTCACACAAAACAACGTACATTTGGGTAATCAGCCCCAGCACTCCACTGCCTGCACAGCAGGGTACTCCTCCAGCATCTGTATAGGTAACTGTGATCCAGAGAATCCTTAAGCAGTGCTGATGGATTGCAATAAACACAACGTTCAGCAGCGTGGGCATCCTAAAGAGCAGACTAGGAAATGAACAGCCCAGGAAAATACTTGAATACTTCCCCAATGTGCTGCTGAGGAGAAGCACCATCAAACCCACACAGCTCTACATGCCCTTGGAAACAAATATCCTCTCCAGTCAGGCCACTTGAGTAAAACTGCTCATCCAGAGAACATCCAGAGAAATAGCCAAGTCTGCTATTTTCTGTTCATTTTGGTAGAGAATGAGGGTGGTGAGGCCCTGGCACAGGTCATCCAGAGAAGCTGTGGCTGCTCCATCCCTGCAAGTGTTCAAGGCCAAGGAGGATGGGGCCCTGTGCAACCTGGTCTAGTGGAAGGTGTCTCTGCCCACAGCAGAGGGGCTGGAAAAACATGATCTTTAAGGTCCCTTCCAACCCAAACCATTCCAGGGATTCTATGATTTGAAATTTGATTAATCTGAAGTCTTGTTTTGAACATCTCAATGCTCTTGCTCTCTGTAAACTTCATTTGAAGCTCTGGGGTCAAATCTATTAAACCTGGGACTGACACCTGCATGTCTCTGACAACAGATTTCTGCATTACCCCTCATGTTCCTCTAAACTGACTGCAGAATGGGTATTTCACTTTTTAGGTTAACTTGGTCTTTCCAAGACCCTGCACTCAAACTCAAACTACGGGAAGTTTTCTATGCCAAGACTTCAGAGGGTTGCATGATCTTTTTATAGCCCTGCTGCTCCATTTACCTTGGTCTGCTGTCAAAGCCTGAGATCCGAGACGCTCCTACATTAGTCCCTGAGCAAGCTCGTCCACTTAAACCCAGAGAACTGCAGCAGTCACATTTCCTCCCCTTGTCCTGGTCCAAGACTATCTGCTTAATGGCTGGTGCCCCAACATTTCTCCCTCTTTCTCTCCAAATTCATTCTCATCACACTTCTTGTCACATCTCATTATGTTTTTTTACTGCCAGGACTCTGCTCAGAACTTGTCAAAAGTGTTTCATCAGCAGCCAGAAGACATTCAAGACATTTTCCAGAACAGAGAATTAAGACTACATACGATGTCAAACAGTTTTCATGTGACGTCTCCAAATAAAGTTCAAGACTTAGCTCCAACCAGAACATCCAGAATTTGTGATGGCCAAGAAAACAGTTCTTATACAGTGCTCCTGATGGATCTGATTAAATGAAAAAGTATGGAGACAATGGAAGATAATAGTTAAGCAACAGAAGATATTGCAAGGAAAACAAAAGGGGGGTGTCTAAATAATAGATGAAAAGGAGAGGACTTAAATGGTGAAGAGTTAATTGGAAAGAGAAAGCTACAGTAATTCCATTAAAAGAAAGACAAATTCAAACCCTGCTCTCAAGCTAACTGGCCTCACAAAGGGGCTGATTAGTCTCATGAATATTCTTGGCATCTGCAGCAGGATTACACAATTACCTCATCTCCTAGGAGGAGACATACATGGCTTCCACAGCTTCATGTCAGGGAACATCTAGAAAAAACACATTCCTCCCCTTCCTGGTAAACTTTGGGTTCACACAACACAGAAATGAGATTCTCAGGTTAGCACTAAATATCATGGAAGTTCAAGATCTTCAAGGAGAGTTGCTTCTTTCAGGGAAGAAAGCATTCTGCCTTCCAAACAAATCATTGCTCCTGCCTCCATTTGGCCTTGGTTCTTCTGCTGACACCTGTCTCACCCCCTCCTTCCATCTCTCTGCTCTGTGCCCACAAAGAGCTGTGTAAGCCCTGGTCAAGGGGCTCCTCTCCTCAGCATTTCACTGAGCACTCCTCCTGGACGCTGTGTTTCTTTATCAGTGCCAGAAACAGACACTGCTGGCTCTTACCAACAGCCTCCTCAGATGAGGTTTTCATTCTGCTTTTGTAAGAAGGCAGTAAAATGTTCCTGCAGCTTTTGTGGGGTCACCCAGCAAGGCCTGAGGTCTGCTGCTCCCTTCTGTGCCTCCATCCCTGTCTCCTCTAACCACACCACCTCTTCTCTCTCAGTACAACCATTATGCCACTACAGCTCAAAGAAAAGCTGGTACACACAGGAGCCAGCTGTGAATGCTAAGGAGAGGCTTTTACCTGTCCTTTTCTCAGACAGCTCATGTCTTGTACTGTACATATGAAGAGCTCAAGAGAATGCCCAGGGGACTGAAATGCTTATAACTAATGCTGTTCTCTAAACATGGTAACTCTCTTGTTACATTTCCTGTTTCTTCCCACTGGCATTGTTCACCTCTGGGGTAGGCTGTTCCTCAAGGGCTCATTCAATGTCAGATTAGAAAAACATGAGCTTTCCATACAAAAAAGCCCCATCTTTGAAGGAAAAGGAACACTTAAATTTAAGAAAGGAAGGTGAGACAACTTCATTGCTGTAAAGAACTCTGAATGTCCCAAACCAAACAAATTTCTGAGCAAGGACACAAGGCAAAGAATCGGAGGGTGGTAATGATGAAAGGCAACGCAGAAGTTACTGAACTGGGCTCTTTATTTGGCTTCATCTGCCCAGACACCCAGGCACAACACAGTCCTGGGTACAAAACAGAGAAGGAGAAAGTGGCAACTTTTCAACTGATACACCTTATACTGTGAAGATTCTGGTCAGTAAAAACAAATTAAATTTTGAATGAACAAACTGGTGTTCATTAAATAGAAGACCTGGCCTCCTCCCGACTCTCACACTTTTGTTATGATGAAAAGTAACAGCACCATCAGTGTGAAAAACAGTGAAGCTGTAAAACCACCCACTTCAACAACAGAAACCATCCAGAGGAGCACAAACCACTACAGGGCTTCTGTGTAAATACATGCTAAAAATCAAGGACAGCAACTAAAAGGAGACATTTTGTGAAATCTTTTTAACTATTTCATTACCTCAGTTGCTGTTGTTTAATCTTGTCTCATTCCTAAGCAAAAGGTCCTGCTCTACACCATCAGCTGCTGCTTTTAAGCCTCTACTTGTCTTACCAGTACTGGATATGGGCAGCCTGAACAAACCCAGCTCTCCCAGCCTTTCCTCCTAGGACAGATGCTCTAAACCTTTCATCACCCTGGCAGCCCTTTGCTGGACTCTCTCCAGTAAGTCCATCTCTCTCTAATATTGGGGAGCCCAGTACTTTTCCCAAGGCTCACCAGAAATTCTGCCCTCTCCAGGCACACACTGCACTCTAATCCCACTCCTTCCTTCAGCCCAGCCAGTAACTCAAAACATCTTTGCTCTGTTAAGTGTTTTGAGCAGGGTACTTTTCATATTTTTCTACCAATTTATTCTTGAATTCAACAAAGCAGAATTGACGCAGCGAGGAGAAGCAAAGGAAAGGAGTGCTTGTCCCTCCCTGCCAAATCAAATGAATCCCAGCACAAAAAGTGAGATGAACTTACAAAAACTTACTGTACATCTTATGTGATAAAAAAAAAAAAAAAGATAATAATTTATCTGGGGTGGAGAACATGTCATCCAAGGAAAAGGTATTTTAGGGGAAAATGGCCAAAATTTTCTATTTTAGACAAATAAGATATGACAGATGCCCAGAAAACATCTGAGGTATTAATCTGGGCAACTTTTTTAAGTTCTTAACTTTAAGACAGTTACTGAAACAAGTTGGAATGAACCAAATTATAGCTCAGTGCTTAAGTAAGACCTCTTGTGCTGAATTAATGTCTGGCTTTGGGAATGCTTAGACCAATGTGTTGAGGCTTTCAGATGGACAAGTCCCTTCAAAAATGAAGACACCAGTACTGTGGCTTTGTAGGTAGTTGAACAACACACTAATTAAACCTCCCACTTCTTTCTTTCTTTCCCTGTTGTCCAGCCATTAGACACCTTATCCAACCTCACACCTACTGTGCAGTAGCAGAGGAAAGCAGTAGAAGCTGTGGATGAAATTCTAACGCATCTAAACAAAACGAGCAGCATGGAAATCGTTTTACCTGCTGGAAATATTTCTGTCTTGGAGCCAATTTACAACTGCTGACAGCTGCTGAATGCTCTTTTCCTCTGCCATTTAAACCTTACTCACAGGTGTGGGACAAGAGTTACAATACAAGCAAAGTATTAAAGAGCAGCGAGAGCAGGGCTGGAGCATCCCTCTCCTGAGAACACCTTCCTTCCCTTACCTAAACTGTGGCCATTTTTCGTGTAGAAGCAGGTGTTGTTGATGAGGTTGACACAGCAGCCGATCACATCTCCAGTGGTGAACGTGGGGCCGTAGGGCTGCCCTGTCCCCGAGGAACAGAAGGAGTGCCCATCGTCACCATGGTACCCATAAGAATGTTTATCCCATCCTGCAAAAGACAAGGCAAAAGAACAGGACAGAAAAGCAGTGAAGCCAGTTCAGCAGAATCACACAGAACTACTACAACTCTCAGCACACCATTTTCTGCGGGAGTTTTAAAATTTGATTCCCACTCCTGACTGATCCCAATAGTAATTTTCACATACCGGTAACTGAAAAGAAATTAATGGTCTTTAATGAGAACACATCATTTGCATTTCAACCTGTTTCTCTTTTATCTTGCCTGAGGTGAAACAAACTCCTTTATGTTTCCCAAAACAACATCTTCCCGCAAAAGCATTTAACAAAATAATTCTCAGACAGCTGCAGTTTTTTCTGTAAGTGCTGTCAGAGTCAGAGGTGTACCAAATGAAGAGAGGCAATTTTTGCATCCTCAAATCCGCATTTCCCTTCCAACAGTTGATAAGGATTTCTGTGTCTCCCTTGGGATACAATATTTCCAGTTCTGCAGACAGCTTAAAACACAACCCTCAAATGTCAAAGGGGAGTTCAATGAAAAGTGGTCAGTTCTAATACTAGTATCTTTTATTTCTTCTGCCAGTAACACTGTGCTAAGGGTAAGAGCTGAGCTCAGGAATTGCACCCTGCCCGCTTGTTCTTTTCTGTATACCCCAGTAATTTCATTTGGAGCATTCCTATGAATTGCACAATCAAAGCCACATCTCACAGAGATAGACTTCTACCAGAAAGTGATACAACATTAAAAACAGACACCTGTGTTTTATATGGATATGGCTGGATCCTTAGGGAAGCAAAAGAAGGTTCTTTGGCCATCTACTGGCCTTACACACCCAAGGGTAGTGCAGATTCTGTTACATGTGGAACGATGGCTCTGGCAAAGGGACTATGTAAGAAACACAAAGACTGTGCAGAAGTGCGCATCCTGCAATGAGGCACAAAAACACCGAGCACACTGAGAACTACAGAGCAGAGCCCTGCAAAGGTGGGCTGGAGCAGTTCTACGAGCCAGGATTTTCCTCCAAAAACAACAACAACATGAGGGCACTAGAAATTTAATCTTGTAAAACAGTGCTACAACACTGAGGCATCAGCACCCACGTGTTCAGGGTTTCTCAGAAAAGCACAAAACAGTCAGTGCATGTCTAAGGTCCCGTTTATTGTACCACACCAGATGAATGCCAGTGGGAAAGTCAGGGAATGAAGCAATGCCACAGTCCAAGATTTTGGACCTCAGAGCAAAATTTGGGAGTGAAAGGCATGAAGGATTCCCAGCAAATTCTAGTCTAGAAATGGTGAGTAATTTCCTCTGTTTAGTCCCACACATCCAACAGGAACAGACTGAGATGTCCCAAGAGTCAGCTCCGTCTTCCCCCGGATCAGCTCCAAACAAGCTGTTGACAGTAGCACCAGTCCTGTTTCAAATCTTCATGAAAGACAGGGACAACAGCACAGGCAGCACCCTCAGCAAGCACAAAAACGATGCCAAATTGACTTGCCAAAACAAAGGAGGAAGCGATAGGGGCTCTAGAATCTGTTGTCAAACTTCCACTGCTAAGACTCCATCCAGTTAAAATATCATTGAAATATTTTTGAATTTTTAAAACTGTGGCTCCTTTCCACTACCCCTTTTATCTGCTCTGTTGCCATCACTGATCTATTATTTTAGTCTCCCCAAAACCAGACCTGTTACCTGAGTGTAAATTCAGATCTTCTCTAATGAAACTGTTGTTAAATTATAATTCAGATGATAATTTAAATCAATTTATCTCTTAACCTACTCGTAATACAATCCAAATACAAACTTCTAGATCTGCATACAAAACACTTCTGGCATTACAAAGCACCTACCAAGAACTTGTCATCAGTCACATCTAAGCAATGAAGTGTTTACACATGTGTTTACACATCATGTACTGGGTAAGGCTCCTGTAAGAAATACAACAGCGTGTCCAACCATGAGGATGAACTCACTAAATGCTTGGGCCAATACAGACACTACTGGTCCTGCAGTGTAAGAAATAAAGGTTTCATTACCTACAGATCACAGCTGATCCTACTGAAAAAAACCCTCCTCCTGTTCCTTTATGACTCGAGCTTCGCAGTGTCATTTTCTGCTGTAGCACCAATGGTGGTGGTGAACTCCAGTGAAAAGTGACTGAATGAAGGCCTTGAAGGCAATGACAGATTTGGTACATACAGCAACAATGCCTGGAAAAAGCTTTTTTTTGAACCTATTTCTCCCCAGAAACCACTAACATAACCAGTTAAGGAAATCTGCTCACCCAGCATTTTGCTAATGTTATGCAGAGTTTACTTTCTCAACTCAAATGTTGTGTAGTGCTGAATCTGGACCTGGCACCACACTAGGGGCTTTAAATCTAGACTGTCAGTCTTATCAGATCACCACGGTCATCTTAAAAAAACAAGCCAGAGTTGAGTGAACTTACTGTACACACTGTAAACATAAGCTGAGTGGCATTAATTATATGCCTAGCAATAAGTTATTTATTAATAAAAACCAGAATTTTATTCCTAAAATTCTGCCTGAAATAAACATGAGGGCAGTGGCATATGGGTCATTCCAGCACTGGCCAGCTTCAGCCAATCTTCTGAAATTTCCTAATAATCTGAATTAAAAACAACAATCAGCACTTCTAGTACTTCTAGGTCAAAGTTATTGGGGCCTGTTGATTCAAATAGCGTATCCCTATTGAAAGCATTTGGCATTATCCTGGATTACCAGGAGAGTGGGGAGTAACTCATCACATGTATTTTGAAAACACAGACTCCAATTTATCTCAAAACACTTCTTGAAAACTTGGGCTTTTCATTAATAATTAATCATCATTAATAATTTGCTATCGCCACCTAGGAACGGGTTCAGCATATTACAACCTCCTCTGTGACTCCCATGACACCCTTTGAGCCTCCAGTTACTCAACAGCTTCTTCCTCTACAAAATCCAGCAGTGCTTTAATAAGGACTGAACTTCCTGTAAGCCCTCCCCACAGCTGCATCTGCAAATTCCCCTGACAGCTGAACCTCTGTGCCACTTGTACTCAAGTACTTGCAGAAGTCACTGTTGTGACCTGGAAGGCAGAGATGAGGTGAGACCCACATGCTCTTCAAAAGGTTGTCCCTGTGGGATAGAGGGTCAGCCCGGACAAGGACACTCTTCAAGAAGTGAGACAGCAGAAGTACAGGATGTGCACGTATCACATGCTGACTGAACAGTGTTACCACTTTACAACCACCTGTAAGCACAGACAGACTGAGCCACATGGAGATTCTGTTCACTCAGTACTCATGAAAGGATTTTGTTTCCATTAAATTGTTCAATCCTCTATTAAGAACATATAAATACTCATATCATTCACTGTGTCCTACAAGAAAGAGTTTGACAGCAATGAATTGCTGAAAAATATATAGGTATATTTTGGGTTTGGGTGTTGAATGACAACTGCAAGCAATGAAAACATGCCTCCATCTACTTGGATATATTCTGTAGTTCTTGCACTGGAGAAGATGACAAACTATGGATTTGGTGTCTCCAGAACATACATCAGTATGCAGACCTCTGCAAAATTCCCCATAATTATCCAGGCTGATGATTCCTAACTTATTTAGCTATTTCCTGCTTTTCTGACCATCATCTGAACCTCCTCTGGATTTACAGTGTTGCTTGTGAGAATGGAGATGAAGGTGCCCCACGGAGAAGGGAAGCAGGCTGCAGCTGTTCTCTGCACCGTTTCCAAGTGCTCTACAAGTTAATCCTAGCATTTTCCCTTTATTGTCCTTTTTATCACTGATCTGATGTTTCCATGAAGTCATTATCATCACTCCAAAATGCATCATTGCTCTTGTGACAATGCTTGCTTTGCACGGATTCTCATGCGTGTCTCCCAGCCAGGGCACCCAGCTCGCTCCCACAGCTCCCCCCAGCACCTCTCACCACCCTCAGTCTCACAATCCTCAGTAGCTCCAGCAGTCTGTCCCAAGACAGAGAGGTGCAGGCAGCTGCTTCTAAGAAAACCCTGGGAGAGCCCACGCACTGACAGTTTATGACTGGTAGCTCATTCCAACAAGGCTGTTTAAAGAACATCCCATTTTGGTCTCTTGGTGAGAGCTATGTCTAGAGTAATGGACACTCAGCACTAGTGAAGTCATGGCCAAGTCTAAAAATTCTCAAGTGCAAGCGCAGATTCCTCTCAAAATTTCAAAAATCTGGACAGAATTGCAGAATGTGCTTTTTGTAAAACACAGGTCATGGGCTCCTGATGGACTACACTCTATAGGCTGAAATCAAGTGAGCTAGAGTGGCTGCAGGGTCCAATTTACAATTCTTTCCTTCTTTCCTTTCCCCTCCCCATCCTCTCTTCAAAAGCACAAAATCATTTTAAATAGGGAAGACAGGCAGAGAACAGAAAGGATCTGACCACCTGGCCCATGGCAGTGGTCAAACAGAACCTGACTCTTAAGACTGTTCTCACTACAGCTCATGTTGAAGACAGCACTTTGCTCATGCAAATATAGAATCACACCCACTACAGGTAGGACTTCGGCAGCTATTGAGCAAAAAGAGGTTAAATTTACATCCCTTTGAGTTGAACCCTTCAACATCCAAACCCAAAATATATCTATATATTTACTAACAAGATGCAGAATAGCTCAGATTGTGCAATCAAAGAACGGGAAGAAAGAAAAACAAAAACCATGAGTAGGGCTTGGGAGGACGTTTTTGTATGTTAAATACCAAACTGAAGCTCCATTTAGCCTGCTAACAAGAAAAAGCTGATATGCTGACCTTCTTGGCAGACTACCTTGATCGCAACACATAGGGGAAAAAAATGAACAGCAAGTTCCATCGCTGCTGCTTGATAAACAGGTCAGAATTATGCAATGCCAGACACGTGGCAGAAAGGACTTGAGTTACTTCAGGACACAGTTACAGGATAAACTGATAAACATTCACTCTTAAGCAAGCCCTGGAGTGAGATGTATGCTACTACTATCCCTGACTGTCCTACATCTGTCCCTGTTCAACCCCAACTTTCCCATTCAATGTCAGCCTTGCTTTACTCTTGACTCTTTGGTCAGATGCTGACTTCTGTACCTGAGGTTGGACTCTGCCTCAGAAGGCAAGAAGTGGGTCTGTTGAGCTGAGTGGCCATTTACATCTCACCACTAGGGAAATAATATGGTGATTTAGCTCTCTGCTTCAAGAGTCCCAGCAATGAACACAGAACTTCTGGTAGGCTCTGGGCAAAACTGGTATCATGGATACATCACACACCTAGGTTAACCAGGACCTGGATAAGCAGCTCAACCTTCAAAGTGTGGAGTATGATGTAGAGAATGGATGGAGGGATGGAGGGATGGATGGACGGATAGATGGATGGATGCCCTGATACAAGTTACCAAGGGTAATATTTTCACTACACCTTTTCTGGCCTGATGCTTCGTTCACAGAGGGTGGAGAAGAAAGCCAAGTGATGACATCACCCAGTGCATCAAGATTCAAACATGTCAAATTTGCCATTGGGCACAAGGGAACAGGGAAGGCAACACCCACAGGGATCTGTACTGAGATCCCCTCTGATGACATGCCAAAGGACAGACACACAAGGCCCAGTGAGGAAGGAAAACATACTTTTCCAGTGAGTTATAACCAGGCATGTCAGACTCTTCCTGCTCTGCACTTGCTGGGCTAAAGACGTTGGCAGACAGATGAACTTTATCACCAACATGGGGACCATTCCCTGCCCATGAACATTTCAAAGGAGAACCATGTTCTACTGCAACTCAGCCCAATCATTCAATGCAGTGGGTGTAGAAGCTGCTGCAAAGGGCAGGGCCTTGCTGACGACACATTCAGTGGTAACCTCCCTGCAGTCAGGGATACCTGGGACATCTGAAGCTGTAAGAAATGGTGGAGTATGTTTGGGCATATGGAGGGCAGATGGAAGCTCCTCAGAAAGCATCTGAAGGTTTGTAAATAGGGTTTGTATCTGTCGTATCATGGCTAATGTGAGAGTTTTGAGACTTACTCTTCAGGACAGAATCCAGTGACCACACTACAGTTTTTCCAAATTTTATCCCTATCTGCTTTCTCTCTTTCATATTTTGGAACACTTTTCATTTTTCTCCCCTCTCTATTCTTGTCCAGTATTTTGCCTGTGGCATTCGTTTTCCCACTCCCCTGGCCAGCAATCCTAGCTTCCCACAGCTGTCCATGCCAGGGCAAGTGGTGTGCAAACACCAGCTGCAAAGGGACAAGAACTTGTGTCAACACACTGAAATAAACCAAACAAAATAATTTTATAAGATTTATTGAATCCAAAGTCCAGCAGAAACAGATGTACAAACTTTGCTTGTACAGTGCTTGGGGAATGGGATGTGGAAGGTGGAGGCAGCAGCAGAGCTCAGAGTTGCTGCTGGACCATGTTCCAGTTGGAGGCAGGGCCTTCTCCACGCTCTGTGCTGAGCAGGCTGCTATTGCTCAGCCAGCTATGGGTCTTTGGCAGCAGCAGAGCATGAGATCAGGGGAGGGGAAGGTGTGTTCAAAAGAGGCTGAACAGATGGAATCTGGTGCACAAGGAAGTTGGATGCTGCCTCTACACCGTTCTGGGCTGAGCAGTCTCAGGCAGGGACAGGATAACCATGAACATGGGGCAGGAGCCAGTACCACAGGAGAAGTGGAACCACCCTCTGCTGATTAATCCACCTTCCAGTGGATTTGGCTCTGCAAATGGATGTGCCTCTGGTGTACATCAGTCCAGAACAGTGAACGCAGGCCTTTGCCCCCAGCAAGGGGAAGGCTCAGCAAGCTCTGGTGCTCCTACAGCCTCAGAAGCCAAATGTCTGGTCATGAGAAGCCTGTAAATGCCTGGCCATGAGAAATCTGCTCCCCAAGAAGCATCTGAGGTGCTGGAGCATCTCAGCTGTCATTCAGTTTTATAGCATTTATGCCAAGCCTTATGAAGCTGTCCACACAACACAGGTTTCAGTGAGAGCAGGGTGGTTGCTTTGCTTTCCTTTACTCAATCATGCTTTAGAATCAAATCAACTATTAGTGCTGCAACACATCTTTCTCTTTCCATAATGAGCCTACAAAAACAGCTGCTCAGTGGCCACAGCAACCTCTGTTACAGAACTGGGGATGTGGGCATAGGGGAGGCACGGTCCTGGCATGGAACTACTGTCTAGGTACAGTCACAACACCAACTGCAGGACAGGAATAGGACCAGGGAACAGCGTGCTGAACACATTACAGCATCTCCCTGGCAGAACTTCAAGGGCCTGGACATCTGCCCAGAACATATCAAGGGTAAAAAAAAAAAAAAAAAAAGACCCTAAAACCCACTTACCCGGGGATATGAAGAAGCCCTAGCTAGACACATCCCCAACTTTTCTTGCTTGCAGCAGCTTTTATTTCTTCTACAAGGTGGCAAAATGACTGTATGCAGTAGAAGGACAGACCTTGCACTACAGGATCAATGCCTGTACAGAGAATAAAACCACTTTACCCCAAGGAGCACAAACCTCCCTAAGTAGGGGGTGGATGGGTTCAGGTCCCAAAACCTCTGCAGTATCCCACTGAATCCTGTACAAGGCCATGGAGCAGTGCAGCCCAGCATCACACACCCTAGCGAGGCACTGCTGCTCAAGGCCTCCACCTCACCCCAGGTCCCAGCAGATGAAGCAGAGTCAGCTTGGCCCCTGCACAGACACAGCAGATGATGCTAATCAGAGAGTGCAGGACTCTTGGCAGCCTGGCTGCAGTTTTGGCTCAGAAGCTATTCCATGTTTTTCAATAAAGTACTTGCAACTGTAAAAGAGAAAACTCAGACCAAATCCTCACAGCAAGATTTATGTGTGGCAAGAATCCAAAGGAGAAGGAAAAAAGGAAAAAAAGGAATCACAACATCTCTCTCATATTAACAGAGAGCAGGAAGAAAAGGACAGAGTGACCCAAAAATCAGTATGACTCAAGAGTCTGGGAGATTGAGTAGAACGTGGGTTCTAACAAGCATTGCCTGATCCACCACGGAGACAACAAGCAGAGTAACACTGTACAATGCAATTTTTCACAATACTGATCTGGCACAGTGATTTTTAGACCAGATCACAAAGTCCTACCATTAAACAACCACTGCATGCTAACCAGCCTTCAAAACAATATCAAACCACAGTCTACACCATTATATAAAGTGGCACTACCCACCGACACATAAAAAACAAAACCAGAAGGCTCTGGACAGCTGCAACACAGACAATACCTTTTCAACAGGAAAGGTCTGTTCCACCAGCCCCAGAAATTTGTAAGGAGTCCATTTCACTATTACTTAGCATGTGTCTCACCACAGAATACAGTAATCAAGATAAAAATCATACTTCCTTGAATGAATAAAGATGGCAAGTCCTCCTAACTTACAAGCTTGATGGGTCCATCTTCTGCCAGAGTCAGAACAAGATCTGTGTTTCCCTGAACCAGAGAGGTCAAGATGTGCTACAAGCCTTTTACAGCCCAGGGAAGAGCACACCATGGTTAAAGCAACTATAGAACAGGCTGCTTTTGTCTACAAAGGAAAAGCTCTCCAGCATGATCACATCACCACTGCACTGTTATATCCATTATATTCCCTGACACACCACAGTGGAGGGGGTGGGAAGCAGAGCAAGGGTACAAAAAAATGCAGGACAGGGATGGGGAAAAAAGAGACAGATGAGGAGCTTTTCCATTTTTCTATTTAGTGGAAGGGGTAAGGAACAAGTTACAATCAAAAGCTTATCACATACACAGGCTTCAAATCTCATCATACTAAATAATTCACATGTTCTTTTATGGGCCAACTTTTCAACCTTCAGCTGATGGGCAAGAACACCTTTATAAAATATTAAGACACTTCCAGCAAAATCCTGCAAGGTAATGGGTAAGAGTCATTTTACAGAGACATCAAGGCAGGACAGTTTAGTGACTCAGCCAAAAGCAATGTCAGAGTTCACTGCAGAATGCAGGGGGTTCTTGTCCAGTTACTATTAAAAACAATCCCTAAAATGGTATTTAATGAGCTAAGAAAATTACGAACAAAACCCCACTTATCTAAACACAAGACCTTATGGAGAGAGAAGTCTTCCAGAAGAAGCACACCTCATGATATTAAGAGGTTGCAACAAGGACTTCTAGATTCTAAACTGAGGTTTCTTAAATACTTTCCATACTAATCAAGGTGAAGCAACAGGGTTTTCTGAAAAGGATCATATTTACCCATCAGTGGAAATAGCTCTACCCAGCAGTTTGAGCTGTAGTGAAACTGAGCTTTGTGTTGATGATTTGTTTTGATTTTTTGATGTTGATGAGCTTTTATCCAAAAGGCTCTGATAATAGGTACAGCCACATTAAAGAATTTGTTTTAATCTGAAAAACAAGCAGTGCTATGATTACAACTCGTGTTGACAGCCAAACTGCTGTCTCTAAAGTGCCAGTCAACTCTCAGCTGTCACTAAGACACCTGGATTTTCCATAATCTGTGCTACAGCTGGAGATGCAACCTGTGGCACTGGTGAAGGCCTTACCCCAAACTCCATGGTGCAATGCCATCTCTGCCCTGCTTTGGAAACTCTGCTTTCACATGGCACACAACCAACACAACCTGCTGGATGACAGAGAGATCCATACAAAGGCAGGAGCTCCAGCATAGCCATATCATACATCTCTGGGAACATGCTGCATGAGGACAGAGCACAGAACCTCTAAAAGAGGCCGGCCCAGCTCTGAAAGAGATATGGCACAGAAACCAGGGCATGGAAAAGTGCGGGACAACACTAAGAATCACTTACCCACACTGATGCCTGAGCACTTAATGGCCAGTGGAAACACTTTCTTTAGTTATTTTCCAAGGCCAGTATTACTGTCTTAAAATATTGATTGATGGTTTTGTTGAACTTCAATGCCAAAGCACTTTCCCAACTACTCCAGGGCAAGGCACAGCTGCTGAGAGCTCAGCTGGAGCCTCACTCTGCTTCTCCAGTCAATCCTGAAGTCTGGGTGCCCAAACCCAGTCTAACTGAGCAGACCAAAAGAGAAAAAAAAAATAAAAAAGAAACCCAACCCTTCCCTAAGAACCCAACCAAATGCTTGGCAGCAATTTTTCTGGCTGCACGCAGGACAATCATCACAATCAATACGAGCAAACACGTGACCTGAAGCCAGTTGGAAAGGGAAAAACGCAAGAACTTTTACTTTGTACAGTCCTGGTTTTCATATACATAGCCATAAATAAGCCATGATATCAAATTTAAGCTTAATTCAGAAGGTAATTCATGCTAATTCTGTGGTTCAGGAGCTGGTTTTGTTACTCTCCAGCTCTGAACACACCTGACAGCATCAGGTCTGACCTCATCTGGGGACCCGATCACTCTGCTGTCACCCCTCAGCACGAATCACGAAGGAAATAACAGATCTGTCCAACCCCCCTGTGCCACACCAGCTCAGCCAGTATCAGCCCTGAGCACAAGGCTCATGTTCCACAACACATCCACCCAACCAAGCTGTGCTCAGCTCTGTGCATGATAAGCTCCCTAGGGGCAACACCCCAAATGTGCAGAGCACGGCAGCGCGTGAGGACAGAGCTTTGGTCAGAAAGCCCATTAATGATTGCTGAAAACCTGAAGAATGCAAAAGAAAGAACTTCCAGTTCTTCTAAGGGACAAAGATGGGATGTGAATGAATGCACAGCACACGCAACAAATCTGTTTCATTATTCAAGCTGGAATTTTCATACAAGTTCAGGTGAACTCAGCACATAAACTGAAAAACTGATGGAAAAAAGAGAAAGCTGATATGGGATAAGAAGACAGCTGTGCAGTTCAGTGGAACTAAGCTGAAGTTTACAGGCAGTAGACAGGTCAACCACAAAGATTCCCGAAGACATGAAGAATTTTTTTTTTTAATAAAGATGATATAATTTTGAGGATTCTAAAATTTCGAATTTTAAAAATTTTGTTGGTTTAAATTTTAATTTTAAAAGGTGTTCAGCTGATCTGCAGAGAGTAGAAGCAGGAAGAGAAAAGATGAGAGTGAGTTAAGCAATGCCAGAGGAACTCAGATTCTTCAACAGCAGGCTAGCCATTAAAATATACATAGAATACATGTACACATAGAATTCAAGTGAAAATGATAAAAGAAACAATATGATGAGTTGCGTATGCCCAGGATAAACAAAAATTAAGTGCTCCTCAGATTATTTTCCTATGATGGCATTTTACATACACTGAACACAAGATTGATTCCATATGGGAAAAAAAATCATCTTAACACTAAAAATATGTGAAAGATTAATTTCAAAGGAAATCCTTTTGCTTTATTACAAGAACTCCAAATTTCTTATTAATTTCTTTAGTATGGCCTTAATTTTGACTTAAATTAAAAAAATAAATAAAAGCTATTTTGAAAATAGTAGATGGTGCAGTACAGTAACAGTAGATTCAAAAAAGAAACAACCAGTTTCAACCAGCCTTAGGACACTTCCTCCAGTATGAGATTTCTTTATTTTTTTTTCAAATGGGGCTGGGTAGGCTTTACTGCTTTGCCTTGTGTTGTGCACTGAACACTCATTAGCGGCTGGAGTGCACTAACTGTGATTCTGGAGTGCATCTTGCAGTTTAGTTTAGAGGAAACAGGGGTAGCACAACCAAAGATGTAAATAAAAGTACAGGCAGTGGTGACAACCAGGAGATTCACTTACATAAATAAACCCATTCTCCAAAAATAAGAGACTCAAGTAGATAAATCAAAAGGGCTTTGGCAAAATAAGAGACTCAAGTAGATAAATCCAAAGGGCTCTGACTTACAAAGGCCAGAAATCTCAAATCTGCTGTAACATGTATCTTTTTTTGGCAGTGTGTTTTTTATCCACCACTGTTCTATGCACCACAATAATCTTCACCCACCCACATGAGCTCTCATGTGGTGAGGAATTTTTCTAAAAATCCATTCTGCACAAATGGATTCAATAATTCCAGAGCTGACCCACCACACTGACCCACTTTGCTCTCTTTTCTTCCACTGAGCAGTGCTAAAAAACCTGCCATTTCTAAACACACTGATGACCTCCTAGGAGGTACAAATTATGCTTTCAGGTAAAAACATAGTTAAGTCAGCAAAAAGGCTACCTAAGTGAAGTTTCAAAAGTTTTCAGCCTAAATAAAAATTCAGGGAGACACAGCCAGTCAAGTTAGCTTCAGCCCACTATGCCTGGAAATATGCCCTTTGAAAAATGTCTCCATGATCAGGATAACAGTTAATTGGGGGGAAATTTAATTGAGGTTTTCAACACATATCTCTTTCTATCAAAAATAACCTCTGACCACTGTTAACCACATGATTCAGGAGAATAAAGTTTCTCAAAGGAGCTGTTTCAACCTGTATTACCTGTGTGATGAACCGGGCAAGTGGACAGATCCAAATTAATAACAACCCAAAATCAAGCAGTGCCCCCCACCCATTACTATTAACCCAATTACATGACCCATTTCCCATGCAGCCCCACAAACTGGTTTGATAGGATAAATCAGAGGATACCAGAGGCATAAGCAATTTTGTGGACAGGAACTGGCACAGCCAGCTGAAGGACTCACTGCATGTGTAACTAACAGCTGTCTAAGGCTTTGCTATGGCACCGTGCCTTTTTGGACAATTATTTTTAAGGATAGTTCTGAAAGAGCTTTGCAGCAGGACAAACACCATAAGGTACTATAAGCCAGAGCTTCATCAGCTGCATAAATAAATAAACTTAATAGAAATTACTTCTAAAGACAGAAAATCAAGCAGTGTGTCCAAGTTGCTGATGTAGCCAAGAGGCTCTGAAAGCAGACTGATTCACTGTTTGCTTGCCACATACTGTTCATGTATTTAATCCCATACTTCAGGGCTTTTGCTGATTGCTCTAGAAGCCAAAGGCCTTCTTTTCCCAGGTGACCATGTAGCTTCTTCCCTTCCCGTTTCTGCTGAAGCCGTAAGAATTGTGAAAGCTTGGCAAGGATTTTCCTTTGCCCTTGTTTGCAAGATGGGATAAGAGCCACTTCCTGGACTTGCTCTGAATTTCAATGTTTTCTTTTACTATAAAAAGTAAGATACTGGTGTTTGTGATACATCCAGTGATTAAACGTTCAGACAACATCTACAAGAGCTGTCGTAAATCAAGAAAACCTGATAAATAGAGAAGGGTGAAGAGCCAGGGATGTATGATTTGGAGAGAAGACCACAAAGCAATGATAGAGGTTTTCATGTATAGAGCTACAAAGAAGAATGAAATTAATTATTTTCCACCTCCATGTGATCCAAGAAAAGACTCAGACTACATGGGATAGTCAGCTTTGTCATCAGGAAAGGTTTCCAACACAAGGACAGTGTTGGAGGAAGTTGCCAGAAAAATAATGAAAGACTGGTTTAGACACACACCTGTCAAGCAGGACTAATGCATAATGGAATTCCCTTCAGATCAGATGATTTGGTGAGGTCTCACCTTCTATAATTACTACATTTAGCACTGGGACCGAGTCCTTTAGCACAGGTCCTTTGTTTGTCACAAACAAAGAGGAGTCACAGAAAGTGACAAACCAAAGCATAAACTGAAAACTTCCTTAAACGCATCTGAAGTAGAAAGATTCCATGGCAATCACAGAAAACAAAAGAAAACAAACAAACAAACAACAACAACAACAAAAAAACACCAAAACAAAACCAAAACTGACTAGAAGAAAAATCTAGAAGACTTTAGCAGAACTTCCCACTTGTAGCAGAATTAACTTAAGAGTTACACAAGGCTGCCAGAGCCTTGTGGAATTGAGGTTTGAAAATCTAAATACAGAGCCTCTGCAGAAACCTATCCCCAACTCTGACAAGGAATAAAACCTTCCCACAAGAATTTTACTTGTGCAGGACCAGGAGCTGGACTCAATGATTCTTGTAAATCCTTACCAACTTGGGACATTCTATGATTTTATGATACAACACCTACCCAGCCTCCCTTCTCTGGTTGCTCCCAGAGGGGAGCACACCAGCATGAAAACCCCTCGGAGAAGTCCCTAAGGAAGAAACAAGTAACTTTTTCGTCTCAAAGAAAGGAACAGGAGGACAGAGTCCTCAACAATCTTGCTCCCTCTGCTTGCATCTCCTTTGACAGCATGTCAGATAAGCTGAGAAGAAATAAAGTCCTACCTACAAACGTCAACAGAAACCTATCAGCAAGAAAATTCAAAGGAAAGGATCTCCAAACAAAGCTCAAATAGAAAGCCCAGTCCATGTGTTGGTTTATGGAGGATGAAGGATGGCTTACACAGAGGAGGAGAGCATGGGGAATTCTTAATCCCCAGGGGTTATTTTTATTTTATCTTTATGTCTAGATAAATGGGTTGCTTACAAGGACCTTTTGCTGAACAAAAGACACCTGGACAAAATGATTCTGGTTTTGCTAACCTGGCTCACAGCACTACAGTCCCAGAAGCCAAACCCCAATAGAGAGCAGGTTTCTGTACACCAAATTCTCCTGATTTATCTGGCTGCACACTAATTCAAGTCTATGAAACATTCTTGAGTTTGAAAGCTTGTTCTTTAACAGAGAGTTTGGAGCAGGTGGACAGTGAATAAGCCAAGCAGTATCTTTTTGTTTGAAAAGCCATCTGAAAAAACTACCAGTGCTTCTGAAAACCAAAGAAGGGTGAGTGAAAGCTGGCACTCCCTTCAGCATGTACAATGCTGCACAGCAGGGCAAGTCATTTATTAACCAGAGGGTGTTTAAAGTCTCTAAAACTGATTGGTCAGCTCCTATCTATGCTGTTTAAGAAAATGAAGCAGGGTATGCCTAAGGGTGTGGTTTCACAACGTTTTAGGATGAATTAAGAACTTGCTGCTACCGTGAGATTCATCCCTCCTTCCCTCTCTGCCTGGCTCTATGTTCCTGCTGGGTTACCCTCAAAGAGATCAAACAAATGAAATGTTTTTTCTCAACAGCATGAAGACTTGAACTAATGCAGAACATGCAGGGGAGACTCATTTCCAGTGTGCAATCTCATCCATGTTAAGGACACGACACTTATCTTCCTATTTTATGAAGGTTTGGTGAAAGCTGCAGCAGGCTCAGAAAATTTACTGGACTGAGGGCTTAATAACAATAACAATAATGATAATAATGATCATAATAATAAAGATGCAGATATGTTACATGCAGGATGCACAAGTAAGAGCATTGCTCCATGAGTCCTGAAGGAACCAGCCCACCACAACCCCAATACAGCAGAGGCAGGCAGGCTCCTGCCTGGCCTGGCCAAGGTGACAACTGCCAGAGCCAAAGACCTGCACCAGGGAAGAAGAGTGAGAAGAGTGACTGTGCAGATGGTGTGAGGAAGAGGGAAGGGTCAGGTTTCTCTCCTTTGATGACATGGGGTTAGATCAGTTCAGCTGCAACATGTAATTTCATCCTCAAATACCAAAATGCTGAGCACACATGAAAAAAAATTGAACATCAGGAAAGAAGTGAGCAGACATTTCACTAAAAGCCACTGGTTTAAAGCAGAATGCGTATTAGTAAATGTTCCAAATGTCTTTAAAAAAATTTTTAAAAATCAAGATATGACAGAGCCACAAAAGTTGGTAGTTTAATAATAATCCCACAATTATTTCAGACCTGCTGATTGAATTCCAAAGCACAGCACAAAGAAACCCTGAGTCAAACATGGACGGGGAACTCTCCAATTAAAAGCAGTCTCTACTCCCAATGCAGACAGGGATAGTTAAGGGAACTCGGCTCATGCAGCTCCAATCACACTTGTAACCTGCAGAGAAAGCTCAGCACTACCCTCACCAGCACCCAGCTGGGCTGAAGCCAAAATAAATTTGGCAATAAAGTACAAATGCCCTCACTTGGAACTGGATATGGCCAAAGTGTTTGTCCTCGTGGAGGGAAAAGGAGTTTGAGACAGAACCCAGCAGCACGATTGTTCTTTGAATCAGGACTCCCAGGAGGCCACCAAGGATCCCCAGTGAAACTGGGAACAATAAATGGACCAACTCTGGCTCCTGTACCAGGCTCCCAAGCACCACTTCTAGTGGTTACACACTTCCCTGGCAGCACACTGAGTGAAAATCGATCTGTTAAAGCAGAAGTGACTTAGAAAGGGTCTAAGGAGACAAACCTGGCAGGGTTTCAGGTCACAAAAAGTTAAAATTACACTTTGACGCGAAGCCAAGTCAAGACTCCAAAGTCTGTCACTTCTTTGTGAGCTCTCACTTACTCTGTGCTGTGAAGGACCTGATAACAGTTAAGCCTGGAAATATGTTTCTCACTTCAGTTACTTGAACAATGTACTAAAAAAAAAAAAAAATTAAAAAAAAAACCCTCACTCATTCTCCAAAAGCCAGGGAGATAATTATTGAGTTGTAATACAGAGCCATGCAGTTAAACTTACACAGGTGATGGGAGAGCAACCTAACTATGACCACAGAATGACTCTTGGCTGCATAATCTGCAACGTGATCAAACAAACAACAGGTCCACAGGATCAAATTTGTACAATTCACCGCTAAATAAGCTCTATCTCAAGTCCACTTTCTGCTTCATTTCACTGAGAGAAAAGAATCCCATGTCCATCACATGCACTCTAAAAATAACAGTGGTATATAGGTACTTTGACTCAAACTGGCCACAAATGCCACCCATCTAACTCCTGGGCTATAAAGCCATTTATCAGAAGTGCTTTGGGTAATTTTTAGTCACCAAAGGCAAAAAAAAAAAAAATTACACTGGCTGCTCAATTTCAGGATAGCACACCTGAGACATTCAGTACACACCATCTCAGGTGTGTTGAACTGTGTATGTACCTGTGTTATAACCCCAGGGGAATCCTAAACTAAGCATAATCCAACCAACCATCTGCAAGGCCAAGTCTACAAGACGTTCCTCCATCTCTCCATCACACATTCCATAGAGCCATTTCTTGAACAGAACAGGCTCCATTGATAGGCAAACAACCCCTTTTCCAAGCACTTCAACCCTGGAAAGAGATGATGGGACTAGAATCATGCCTTCTACATGGCATACAAACCACTTGGATCAGGAGGACTGGGGGGAGAGTAAGTGCAGAGAGAGGACTGACTGGTGCAGTTGTCACAACTACTAACAAATAAAGATTGCAGTAAGATGCAAATTCTTATAAGCACAAGTGTCACTCGAACCATTCTTCCCCAAGACAGTTATCAGATCTTTCTTTTGTTAGGACATTGACAAAACATTCTCCTTTCCAGATACCAAGATCCAGAACAAGGACTGAACACAGATCTCATCCTCAAAACAACTTCACCAGAAATAACACCCAAGGCCAAAAAAGCCCCCACCACTGACCAGCTGTCATTCATCCTGGCATCTGAAGAACATTTACTTTCTACCAAATACGAACTTCCTATTTCAAGTCCAGTTGAAAGAATTTCTGGCACAGAAGTCGTTGCATCAATACATATCTAGAAATTGTTATTTAGCTCAATAAATTGGATATTGTCAAAGGATTAAAAAGAAGCCACTCAACCAACTTAGCAGCAAAACCTAAAACCACATATTTCAAACAAAAGAACCAACAATATTAACTGGAAATACCACTCTATCACATTTCTGTAGTCTTTCAGTGGGAAGAAGGAAAGAAGAGAGACAATACAACAGGCCAATTATCCTGTCATTTTCAGATTCTTTCATGTAAATTTGTCAAGTGGAATATAGAGATTAAATGCAAAATTATTTTCCTACTTACTTTTCAGACACAAAGAAGAGTTTGCCTGTCTGAAAGCTCATTATCTTGCCCATTTTCATATTAATTTCTATTATCTGCTAAAATCATCACAGCTGCATTGACAACACCATTAACTCAATTTAAGATAACACTCAATAGGTTGGATCTTCCAGATATAAGACAATTACAGTAATGCAATTTTATTAATAGAAACACACATTCACTAGTTCATATATATAAAGAAAAATCTTTATTTCAAATTAACATTTAACACAGATTGTAAGTCAAAACAAACCTTAACAGTGACTTACCAGGAAGCCTGTTCATGTTGACTCCTTGAGCAGAAAGTCCTATTCCCATGTACCTTCAAAAAAACCAAACAAAATACCTGTCAAGTAAAAGAATGGTCAAGGTACAAAATTCCCTGCAGCAGAAATACAGCACTAAAATAAACCCAACCCACACACAAATTATTTAAGAATGACAAAATTACTAAAGATTTTCCATTACTCGTGTCTTTTATTGAATCCAAGATAAAATATAAGTCTCCTTTAGTAATTGACAGCTTTCCAATGTACAAGAAAAGCAATTCCTTAGCTCTTAATTGGTAGGAAAAGGACTGGACAACAATCAGCAATTTAATTTCCAGTTTGATATTTGTGAGGTATTTACTCATATATCAGAAAAAACTTTTTATATAAGTGATTAACAAGACAGTAAAAAAACACCTAAGTGCAGATATAGTATATGAGGACAGATGTCTGTCTAGCCTGATGTACTGTCTCCAAAAATAGCTGATAGTGGGGGCAGAGGACAGAGCACACAGTTGTACCTTCCAAGAACACTCTTTCATTGTTCAGCAGATATTTTACACAATCTCACTCTCTGAACCATTGTAAGCTCTTTGAAAAGGTAACATCCTACAGCTCCCCATTCAAATCCTGCCCAACCTATTTTTTCTTCATACTTGCATTTTTAAAATTGGAAGAGAGAGGAAAAGCATTTCCCTGACAACTTTCTCAAGGATTTTGAAGTCCTGGTTCACAGCCCACCCCACAAAGGTCTCTTCTCAAGGCTGGTTAATCACAGTCTACTCAGCTGTTCTTATGGAAGCTCATCTCTACCTCCGTGCTCCTGCTACATGACTTCCAGTTCTGTAACTTCTTTGAGAAGCAGGGAATAACCAGAGCCACCAGCATCACACAACACAAGCACAAGGTGATTATTACAGACAACAGCATAACAATGTTCTCTGTTTGGTTTCTATTCCTCCCCCTCCTGATCTCTATTATTCCATTTATGTTTTGACTGCAGATGAGAACTGAACTAATTTTTCCATGGAAGCGGGACACTTCCATGGAAAAAAGCTTCAAGGAAGCTTGACACTGCACTCTTAAGTGACAACTCAGAGGCCATTTTTTGTATCAAGTTTGGATTGTTTATTCTGCCCTCACGAGAATCATTTTGCACCTATCCAGAAGGACAGTAAGGCAAAGCCAGCCTACACAGCATCTCCTCTTCCTTACTGCAATACTTATGCACATTCCCATTTTGTATTTTCTGTTTCTGTTAATTTTCATGGTTTGTAATTCTCTTAATATCCTCTGGTAGCACAGCTCAGGTTTGATTTCTACACGCTCCCATATTTTTAGGTTACTGAGCTTTGAAATTTACTCTTGGGCTCTTGCTAAGGTAAAAATCAGGCTACAGGCAGGGTCCTGCTGTTCTTTCACTCTATCAGTTTTGTTCCTGTGGTGTCCTTGGCCACCTGCTCCATAAAACATTAACCAGGTATGAAAATATTATTTCAGAGTTTCACCCCAAAACTGCCTTTCTTCAAGTTACATGCGTTAAGTCTCCTGCAGAAAACTGTTCCCTGTCCCTGACTTCCCCATCTCAGTCACTGTCACATGGAAACTGCCTGGTTTTTGTCTATGCTGAAATTTTAATCCTTGGAGATCTACAAGTTTATCAAATCTAAGCCTATAATTTTTTTAATAGCATGAAATATTATTGTTTCGGTGGAAAAATACCTTTAAGATTGTCAAGTCCAGCTATTGACCAAAACTGCCAAGCTCACCACTGAACCACGTCCCAAAGTGCCACAGCTACTCATCTTTTACCCTCCAGGGATAGTGACTCCACCACTTCCCTGGGCAGCCTGTTCCAGTGTTTGACAAACTTCACCATGAAGAAATTTTTCCTGATATCCAACCTAAACCACCCTGGTGCAATCTCTGGCCATGTCCTCTTATCCCGCACTTGTTACCTAGGAGAAGAGATCATCTTTGCAAACATGACCAACTCTCTTGTACACTCAACATTTTGGTAGCATGACTTTCTGGACTTCAAATCCATGAAGCCCAGTTTTACAGTGCTTTAAAATAAGTCAATCTCTTCTTTTAAAACATGCTGTTTCTGAAGTGCACCAGCTCCCAGAGGATCCAGACCCTTCCTTTGCTCAGAAAGAGCAAAGAGGCAGTGAATTCTCAGCTTGCAGTGCATAGAGCAGGATATTGACCACGCTGAGAAAACAGAACCCCCTGAGCCACACACATACATAAGTCCTGATGTGATCACACACAGCTCTAGTGGCCAAGGAGATGAGATCATCCAGGAAAGACTGGTTCCTTGTACAGCACAACCCTGAACTCACACACTGCACACGCTGTGGGGACTGCCCGGCACAGCCGCGCTGAGCTCCTGAACCTCGAGTTCACTTCAAGAAAAGCAGAAAGGAAGGTTCAGCTCTGTTTAGAGATCTGAAGGATGGGAGAGACTTTAGAGGAAGCACTATGTGATCTCATTTCTCTGGATCCCTTGGGGGGGGGGAAAAAAACCCCATAGACATACATCTCTTCTCTGTAATCAAGACTTTTTAAATGTCACACTCCATAGTCCATGACTCAGCTATTTCATTCTTTAGAACTCTTGAATGAAGACCAGATAACCCCAACAATCTGTTCCTGTGTTTTATGGGTTGTTGTATTAATCCTTCAACAGGAACCAGATTATCGTTTAAAAACAAAGATTGGCATGTTTTGTTGACAAATTACATTGTTGCTGTATTAACTCTTTTACCTCAGAAGGATAATCCTTTAAAAGCAAAAGACTGGCATTTGTGAGCCTCTAAACATTCCTATGTTTTCAGAGTTCATAAAAAGTTCTCCTGCATTATCTCCTGGTTTTAGAGACTCCAGCTTGCTTCCCATCCCTGATGTGTTAGGAAGGAAAAATATTTCTTTGAAATTTCAGACCTTGAGCCAGATGTCTCTCAAGTCATTTTGGTCAACCCTACTGGTCTTTTTAAGCTTAAAAGTTTGTTCTTTCAATTTTTCTCATTGAATAAAATTTCAACTTTTGGGGTGTGTATCCCTATTGCCTCTCATCCCTGTGTCTAATTTTGTAAACTGTCTGATCCTCCAATAAAATGTCTTCTTAAACAGACTCTGTATCCTCTCAAAGTATTTACCCTTCTGATTTTATTAGTTATTTTTAAACAAGTTTTTTCAATTTATAAGGTTTGTTTTCTGGTTTTTTTGTTGTTTTTGTTTTGTTTTTTTGTTGTTTTTGGAGTTTTTGGATGAACACTGAAGTGGCAGGGTCTGGGGGCCTTTTATAGCACTTCTCAAAGGATACCAAACATGAGTAATTATGATCAGTGCTGCAGAGCAACTTCTGAATGCACCTTTGCTGTAAACACTTTCTGCACTGCTCAGAGCACGAGTCTGAAGTTACATCCTCATGAGTTCCCTGACTCACGAGAGCCTCTCCAAAGCAGGCATTTATGGCATCTAAAAATTCAGCCTCACAGTGTCATCTGACATACACGCATCTGTAATAAACTGAATTTGGGGATATTTTTGCAGCCTTCCAGGCACAATATGGAAGACTTCCCCCTATATCTGCAGGGACTACTCCAGCTCTTCCCTGCCACGTTCTTAGTGCACTGGCAGATAAGAAAGTTCTTGTTCAATTTCTGTATTTCTACTGAGTCTGGAGTCTTCTGCTGCTACAGAGATTGCCTTACTACATGCTGGGTTTTGCCATGCTTTTTTCCAACTATGTGTGCAAGCAGCCAGGATCCCAGTCTGCAGCTAAAATGGCACTCAGCTCCATGAGAGCAGTGACAAGTGCCACCTCTGCCAACTGTTCAAGCCTGAGGGCAGCTGCGATTCAAAGTACCCAGTTGCTTCAACTCAATGTAAAAGCACCATCTAAGCCTGAAGCAGTAACACCAGGGAGCTCATCCCGACACTGGCAGGCCTGAAACACTTAGCAAAGACCTGTCCAGGAGCACACCAATCTGCTTCTCCGGCAGAACCACCCCCACCAACTTCACCAGGTCACATCATCAAGCTCCAGACCTCCTGAATTTGTTGGCTGTGACAGATTCTGTTCAAAGAGCAGGACTTGTGCCTCTTGGCATAGGGAACATTTCTTATGTCCTGATCTATTTGGCTCAGCTGAAGGTAAAACGCTTTTGTAGAACTGTGGCCACTTTGTCGTGTGGTGGTGTCAGATTCCTTCCTTTCAGTATCACACAGCACAGCTCTGCTGGCACAGGGCCATGGGCCACCTCCATCCCTCCTTATTGCCTGAGGGTGCTTGTCTGCTCCTCTGCCTCTACATCTGCTGCTGTTGATGTGAACAGACCTAGCACTGAACAGAGAGGACACCTCTGCACACAGCCTTGGCACAGCTTCACCACAGTCCCAGCTGCAGCACTTCCATGGGTGCCCTTTGTCCCCATCCCTTGCTGGGTCTCTGCACTGTATTGCACCATAAGGGTGGCAACACCAAGGAAAACATTGGAAATTAGAGGAAATAACCTAATTGTCAAACTCAAAATAGGTCATCACCCACTTCAGCTTATCCAGCTTAACTTCATTATTTTCTATGCAGATTCATCCCCCCTCTATTGTGTACAGCAGCAAATCTGGTGCACGTAACCAGACAAAATGTATACAATAGTACCTTTCCATTTTCAGACAATATAGCTTTGAATTGAGACTAGAAGCTTGTATTTTTATAAAAAGCAAGCACTACAACTACACAAATTCTAAATTTAAGGTTACACTTTAATCTAGATACACAACACCATGAAAATATGTTGCTAAAAAAAAAAAGGAACATGACCACAAACCTTCCTGGTTCAGTTTTTTGCTCTTCAACTTCTGCTCCCATTTAAAGCCCAAGACAAACTTAAAAATAAGACCATAATGGCTGTAGAACTGTAGACAGAATTTGCAGACAACCTAAAATAAAAACAGACTCCCTCACCATACTGAGTTTCAACTCAGCCCACAGCTTACATCCAGAACTTCAAATTGTCACAGACTTGACTGCTGGGTTTTGTTTTAGAAAGTGGTACTTTGCTTTTCCCATCTACAATCAATTTATGTACCAGAAGTAATGGATGGATGAAATGAGCTTTAAGATCAATAAAGCCCCAGAGAAAAAAAACCCACTCTATTCTCTTGAAAATTGGGAGCGAAAAAAAATTAATCTTCAACTCCACCACCCCCAAAAGCATCAGATGCTTTCTCAACTTCTTGGTGCAGAACAGCTTCTCACTTCCTCGATTCCAAATGTTCCAAATCAGTTTTGTGTATGCAACAGATGCAGTAATAGTTAAACAGTATTTGCGGGCATCATCGAGAGCAAACCACTGCCTTTTTTTTTTTAATTAATCAATTATGATATTCAATATCATCCAACATAAATCTCTATGGCCTGCCTGCCTGTATCACCCCCGGTTTTGGACCATAATGCTGTGGACAGACTTCCTGTGGGGTATCCCTTAACTGGAGTTCCTTTTTGAGAGATTCAAAGAGCCTCTTAAAAAAAAAAGATGCACAGGAATGTCAGCACCCAGTCTCAAACTGAGAAAAACATAACTTTGGGGGTAATAATACATTTATATCCATTATCCACCATAGGTAAGACGCAAAGCTAAGCAGAAGTGACCTCCTAAAACCATCTTCTCAGCAGTGAACACTGAATACTTGGACCTGTCCCCCATACCTAATCTGAAGCTTCAAAAATGCTGCATCAGTAGACCAATTCCAAACAGAGCAGACTGACAAAAATAAACGCAGACACATGCTGGTGATTCAGTCAGAACACTCTTGTTTCCACTCACCAGCAGCCTCGGCAGTTACCATAGCACCAAATTTTTCCAGACTCCTACTTCACCTCAGCCCTGCCCAGTACTGGTTGTTTCAGAAAATGTGACTGAACCAGCCACACTTACCACCAGCCTCAACATCAGCTCTGCCTGTTTTATCCACGCCCTGGCTCCCCTTGGCCTCAGCAGAAGAATGGAGGACCTTGGTAAAAAGTCCTCATGTCAAAAGATGCTGGCTCCACACACAACCAGCAGTATTCCCAGGATTCTTCCCCTCTAGGTCTTACAGCACCATGACTGTGCTAAGATTAAGCTCAAGTAGACAAAGCTTTCTGGGTCCCTCCCCAGTTCCCAAGTACTTCAGCAGTAAACACCAACATGTAGCTGCTTCACCACAGTGACATCTAAACAAGACAGTGTTCACTTCTGGCTCCTAAGACTACTTGGGTGGTGGACTCTGCAGTGCAGATGTTTTCAAAGCTGCATTTTAAATCTGTGTATTAAAAAAAAAAATATGTCATTTTCTTTGGTTTTGTCAATAAAAGATTTTCCCTTTGAAAAGAGATGGAAAACCAAAATGACGACTGCACTTCTGAATTAAAATTTAACTCTTAAAGATACAAAAGATCTCAAATGCACTGACTCAGGAAAAATTATATATTGTCACTGGGCAGAAGTTATCTGTAAAACAATGAGAAAAGTTATTTCACAGGAGCGACAACATTTGACTGACCTAAACTGAAACAAAGAGAACTCTTAATGAGGCTTTTCTAAGCATTACAGAGTCACAGAAGTAGAGGAGACACCGATGGCTGTGTTTAGTTTGTCCCAGAAGGGGAATCCACCCATATGAGAAGCAATTCTTTGTGTCAAAAGAAGTTTCTCCAGAACAAACACGATACTCAGAGAACCTGCCAAAAAGTCAACGTAAGAAAAGTTTTTTGTGTAGTCTAAAGCTACTTTGTATGAGGAAACCCACAAAAATCCTTGTGAACCCAGCAAAAAATCTTCAGAACAGACCTGCCCTTTGACAGCAAGAGGCTAATGCTGAAATTCCAGGATTTGCATCTCTTTGGCTTTTCCAGTGCAGGACTGAAGAGCTTATTGAGTAGAACAGAGGAGAACACAGCAACAGAACTCATGTAGACCTTTACTACATTCTTCAGTTTCAAGAATCCCAGGAGCAAAGAACATCTCCCTGGAAAGCACCCAGCACTTGGGAAGCACTGCTAGGTGCAAAATAAAGGCAGGGCAGAAGGAGGGAAAAGGCAATTAGCCCCTGGTCCTCACTGGACAAGCAGTATACTTTAAACAAAAGGAGGTATTTCTTCACCCAAAAAGCTGCAAGACTTTCTCCAATGAACTTGGACTGAGAACTCATCTCCAGCACTAGCTGACAATTAGCAAGGCAGATTTATTGAGGCTCTGCCAGGAGAAGAAAGACAGTATAAATAATAAATACAGGTTTCCCCTGTATTTATTGTTTAACCTGTTGAAAGGTTACTAAGGATAACCATAACGATAACCATAAGGATAAGGATTTCAGGATGGTGAAACAATCCCTGCCACTCTTCTTTCAAGTGTCTGTGAAGTACACCCAGATGGCAGACAAAATTCAACCCATCTGAAAGCTGGGGAAACAAAGGGGGAAAAAAAATACATTGGTTTAGCATTGGCTGGGTAACAGCCAGGAGTTCAGAACTCTTCTTTCCTGAGCCAGTCCCACCCTGGCACAGTACAGGAGGCTGGAAGCCTCTAGGCTGCCAGGGATGCCAACAGGCACCAAGGTCCAAACATGAAAGAGTTAAGACCAGAGAGGTTAAATAATTTGTTTTGAAGGCCATGACTTCCAGTAAAGCAGTTGTTCCCCGCTCAGTTGTGAACCAACATTAACAAGACATGTGGCAGAAATTCCTGGGATTGGCATTTTATTACGTGGCTCAGCCAAAGCCGAGCAATCCCCCTGAGCCATGAGTTAAACAAGGGATGTTCCACACTTCCAGAGGTTCGTGATTCAAAGGCTTCCTGTATCCTGCAGTTTTGTCTAATAACCACACCTATGTGGTAGGAATCCTGTCCTCCCAGCTATCGTGCACCCCACTCTTTCAACATGCACAGTTAAATCTAAAATAAACAAACTAAATTATTAAGTTAGAGGTGAATAATACACCACACTGGTGGCATTTCAGAGACTTTCATGGTCACTTGTGCAAAGCTCTGAACTATCATTCTTGTCTGAGGTGGGTCCTGACTTCATGCCAGGTTTAAAGAGTGGCTAGAAATGATAACCCTTATCAACTCACCACTTGAAACCACATCGTTGCAGTTCTGGTGGGGGTAGGGGAACATTGTTTTAAGGCAGTGAAAAAACAAGTTACATCTGTTCAAAAAAATTACCTATGGCATGTAAAATACTGGATTCCAACAGTCTCTGATTTCTGAGTCTAACAACAAATATTTTGGAACTACTTCATAATGGAATATAATCTCTGGGGTGGAAGTGGTTCTGGTTTTATTTGTGCATATTGTGCTGTTCTGTGATGGTGCTTCAGAAACAGCACTGATGGGCTCCAGGAAGAATCCCAATTCCCCAAGAAGAGGTCAGCAAAGACAGATAATGCAAGGCTGAAAAGAAGGGGATAAAGGGAAGAAAAAAATTTTAAGAGTTCATTAAAAACAACTACAAGTATCCTGAGGCAAGGAGGAGTCCACTGTACATCAGCCCTCAGAAAGCAGAGATTCCTTAAAAGCTGAAGATTGTGGAAGGGAAGGTAAGTGAGCAGGACAAAACTGAGGCAGCAATCTGGTAACATAACACATCTTCTCAGGGTGGTTATGAGTAATTAGCGACAAAATGACAAAGGAAGAATGAAAAGCTATCTCAGNNNCAAATGAAGAATGAAAATCTATTTTTGACAGACCAAGGTATCATATTCCCAGCTGCCTTCCAATTTTAGGATCACGTTTAACTGGTATCTGCCAGCTGTAAGGGCTAAACCCATCCCTTGTCTGTGCTACCTTCAGGAAAGGAAGACTGATGATGTAGGTTAACAATGTTTGTAGGAACACTGAAAGATGGAAAATACAGAGACGATGACTTGACCTCAGCACCATATAAAAAAAAGGCACAATACGAGCACCACCAGGGTAAAATCACCACTAAAATCTATCAAGAATAACCAGTTTCTCCATCTGCTAACCCAAGCATCACCACATCCAACAGAACCCCAAACCCTGTGACCAAATGCAAACGTAGCTGAAGCAAAGGTGTCCCACCAATTTATTATTTTTTTCACTCTTGGCAGCTGACTCGGTCTCCGAGTCAGCTGACACCCAACAAAGTTCACACATAAACCATCTCAGTGGTAAATGGTGCCTAAAGTCTGGGAACAGCACAAAGCATTACTGATACTCATTCTCTGATTACTTATTCTGGTTACACCCAACTGAATAAGTAGGACTTTTATTCAGGTTGTCTTGCTGATTAACAAACCTCACTTCCAAATGCACTGCTCATAGGCACTGAAAATATATTACGAAGTTAAACAGGTTTCCACGACTGAATGGACTTAAGATTGTTTAATTGCCAGTCTAAGTAACAGAACATTTTTTCTGCCATGAACAAAGCCTAGAAAACAGTAAAAAAAGATGCTAAGAGTTACCACAAATGTCTAACAGAAAGGCATCCAAAAGAGGGCAAGTCATTTAAAGACTGTTTCATTCTGGTGACTAATCTTGCATTTCAGTCCATCATAATACACAGATTCAAAATGCACCTTGAGCCCCTGTTTTTTCCTCTGAAAAACAGGGCAAACAATATAAATGCAATATCCAAATCAGAAGAAAACACTCCACCACCAGGTAGCTGTCTCTTAAGGGGTATTCTCACATCCTTATAGGCTAATTTCCTCTGGTTTAGGCTTGGATGGTAACAATTCTTATGAAAGGAGGATTTACCTGCTAATAATCAATGAAATTACAGAAAGAAGTAGCTGCAATATTTACGTAAGATCTGGAGGGGGGATTAACTATGTGGAAAGTATCTCAGAGAAAAAGTAACACCTGAAGTTTTGAGAGATGCACTGGTGAAATAAGAACACTTTCTCTTTAAACAGCAGCAGAGAGTCAGAGCTGGGGTGAGCGCTGGGGAAGCACCACACACTGAACTCACAGATCTTCACACACTGACATCTCCACAACAAGGGACAAAGGCTTCATGTGGAGCAGAGCATCAACACAAAGAACTTGTAAACAAGCAGGCAGATTGTAGTGTAGAAACAGATCCAGTCTTCTTTCACAGGTACAATGTAAATCCCATTGCTAGAAAAGCAGTTTAAAAAATGAATCTGGCCACAGAGTCAATATAAGACAATTAACATAATTCAGCTTCAGTAGAGAGCTGAAGAAAGAGTCAAAGCTTCAAATCATAAATTCTTCAGCAGTTCATCATTTCAAGGCTTCTTGAGTGAAAGAAAAAGGTTTTCCCTATATAAAAGTCATCCAGCTTACAAAATTTAATTATTAAGCAGAATTCCTTAGATCTGCAAGCTTAGAATATGTAAATAATTAGTTCCCATTATTCTGTGATTAACTGCAAACATATTCTGAAGAACTGAGCACAGTAATGTTTTACATATATTATAAAGATGTTGATTTTGCTAGTTTGCTTTCTGTCATTCTTACCTTTTCTATAACAGATACTCAGAAATAGCAGAGGGAGGGAGGATGAAAAAATAACCCCTTCCTGAAATTTTTCTTCTTTACTGTGCAAAATTTCGTAACAAGCTGAAAAAAAACCCCAACAAAAATAATTATCACAGTCTGAAATCTAGGAAATCTCAGACCTCAGACATACCTAAATCCACACATCACAAGTGAAAAAGTCACATATCACCATCACTGCTTCCATTTCATTGCCTTATTTCACAAATTATTTTAATGATAAATTGGTACTCAACTATTACAATGGATGGCCCATGATACTACTATAAAACACTCAGTTTAAATTTCCACATCATTGATAAAAAAAGAAAGGAATTTAAAAAGCTATCAACTGCAAATCAGATATTCCAAACTCATGACTCCTTTACACTGAAAATTACACTGCTCTCAATATTAGTCCCTTTTGGAAGAGTGTAGCAGAACAATGACAAAGAAATAACAACTTGTATGAGGTGTCATCAATTAACATGAAACCTCTGCAGAAAATGAGTCTCTACACCTGAGAGCACCAAGGCACAGTTGGTAGCTGAGCAAGAAGAACTTGTTTGGGCAATCTGCAAATGGGAACAAGGCAGGAACTGTTTATGGAATCTACTTGGGGGCTTTATTTATGTATTGGGTCATTTAAATGAGTGTCTGCAGAACAGCATAAATTCAAACAGGCAGACCTACCTGCAATCAGAACAACCCTCTCTCTGTGCTGGTTTTGGATTCTTGGAAACCAGGATGGAAAAAAATAAAAAGGGAGAAGGAAATCAATTATTTACAGGCTTACCAGTGACAAATCAGGGATCACACAAGAAATCCTCAATTCCTATAGAATATTTTACCCTTCCCTACAGCTACATCCAGACAGGCAGAGCACTCCAAGGTGTCTGAGCATAAGCAGCCAATGCTGTCAGAGCCCTCCATGGACAGGCCTCTGCCAGCATCTGGAACCCATTAGAGAACACGAGCAAAAGGCTTTCCACAGAGCCATCACACTCACCATATGCTGAGGAGAAATGGAAAGTTGGCAAGGAGAAACATAAGCAAGGAAAAGGGGCAGATGATTTGTTACTAATGTACAGACTGCAACCAACCAACACATCTGACCTTTATTTTTCTTTTTCAGTCAGAGAGAAACTAAGCTATTTTTAAGTATGGCTTATGGTGCACTCGTGTATGAAAGCTAAGGGAAGATTTTAAATAAACTATGGTATGGACTAAGCTTGATTAGCTCTTCAGTCACTCTCCTCAAAGAACTCTTTTCTCCCTCTCCCAGAAAGCTGTCCTCAACCTAAATTAGTGCTGACCAACACCTCTGGACAATAGGCTGCACAGCCCAAAGCAACTGTGGAATGGTACTGGAAGAAGGACACGAGCATTCCCTGTGGCTTATGTCTTTGCAACTTCCCTCTCCTGCCTTTCTGGGTCTCCACCAAACGCAGAAATCACTGTTTCAAGTACTGATCCAGAAAAAAGACTGTGAGTACAATCAAGCTCACAGTCACTGGTGCTGGCACACAAAAACGCATCATGGAAAAAGAAAAGCCATACTGAGATGCTTCCTGGGATGGTTCAAAGTCCACATGAAACCACTGGGCTGCCCTGGTGTAGAGGGCTCAGCCCCCTGGCCTCACCTCCTCTGCCCACAGAGCACATTTGCTGTGTTTTCACAGTCACTATGGGCAGGCAGTGGCTCTGTCCCCACCAGAGAGGTCAGGATGCCAGCACATCAAACTATCTGTGAGTAAGCAGCTGTCCAAGACCAAACCATTCCCAGAAAAGACAGCAAAAGCAATCCACAGGCTGCTGGGCTGTCTGTAATAGCAGCAGCTCAGAAATGGAGAGGAGGTGGCAGGACAGGTGACTTTTGCCAGAATTCAGAAACCATGTATCATCAGGGTTGGCCTCTGGAATGTCCTCCCCAGTCACACTCCTTCACAACCCAGCACGTGGCTGGGGGAGGTAAAACCAGTCAAGAAACTAAACTGGTGGTCAGGAACACGCACTGTCACCCACAGACACCTCACCTTGCCCCAGCATAAAGAGGACAACAAGGATGACTTGTCCTTCTGAGTCACAACAGCCTCTAAGTTGTGGGTTGGCTGCCCTTCCCTGATGAGTCTCTCCCTGTTCCTGTTTACCAAGCAGAGATCATCTAGTGGGGAAACAGAGGCTGTGAGATGTGCTGACAAATCACCACCAAACAGAACCATATACTGGAGGGAGAGAGGACAAGAGTTCAGTGCTTCAAATACAGCTAAGGTTGAACTGTTATGAACAGCACCGGGATAAAAGCCTGAGTTATTTGTGGCAGCTCAGGAACAGAGGAGTCACAGACATTTCTGCCAATCTGCTCATCTGAGGAATGCTGGAAGCAAGCCATCCACAGATTCATGGAGAGGTTTGGACAGGAAGGGACCTTGGGACATTCTTTCTTCATTCTTCTGCCTAAAGCACAAGTAACTCTGAAACTTCTACCAGTCAGCAGACTGAGGGCTCCCCCAGGCAAATTTGATGAGGGAGATGCCAGTGCCTCTCCAGGCATCCTGTTCAGGATGCACAACCATCTTCACAAAGGAAAATTCTTTCTTATGTCCAGCTGGCATTTCTCTTGCCACAGTTTGTGACCCACTGCCTCTTGTCCTTTTGTTCCAGTTGACAACACTCAGGAGACAAGCACACAATGGCTCAGGAATTAACTACCAGCAAGTCTTAAAACAAAACTGTTCAACAACACTTCAAACGGAACTGAGGGTTGCTGCAATCCTACCCTTTCGTCTCCCAGCTCAAGCCATCCCTTTATTGACTCACCTTCAATTAATAAAGGAAACTCTGAAAAGCAGTCCTCAATTTAAAGGAAAAAAAAAAAAGGAGCAATTTCTGACAGTGATGTCAATAGATGAAATCATCATCCATTATTTTCTGGCCAGCTTTCCACTAGTTATCTCCCTGAACCAGCTCACCACAGGACAGGGTAACAGCTTGTCTGCATGAGGGAACGAGTAGAAACATACAGCAAATGCAAGGGCAGAATCCCACAGCCCTGACAGATACCACCCTGAAGTGCTGAGGGAACCACTCCCTGTGTGCTCAGCACAGACAAGAAGGTGACAAGAGGACTGGGACTAGATTGCAAACTAAGTTCTCCTCTGCTCTCCAAGGATAAGAACGAACTCCCCCCTCAAGAAGTAGCAACAGATGAACCAACTGACACATCTGATTTGTTCCATGTTACCTAGAAACCTTGTCAAGACCATTTTTCAATGGCATCCTGGCAGCCTCCCCTCTCCCACAAAAAAACGAAACAAAACCACACAAAAAACAAACCCAGTAAATAAACATGACCTCTTATCAAGTAAGACTAAATACACCAGGATAAGAATAGCCACCATTCAACTAGAAGTTTGAATTATGCCTGTCCCTCTCAAAGGACTGGTTTTATCTCACGAGCAGTGGAAGATCCAAAGCTAAGAAAAGTTGATCAATCTTAAAATTTTCTTACATACACCAAATGGACTTTTTGGATGTTGCACTTGCTTTGAAATACCCACCAGCAAATGATTTTACCAATGCTGGGGCAGAAAAGTCCAGTGATGGCAAAGGCAGAGCCATCTGCCTTTCATAAATTTTCATAAATCATTTTGTTTGCTTCTTTAACAAAAGCATCTTTCTGGGGCAGGTTCACCAAGGCACAGGGGAGACAAGGCAGTGCAAAAGAGGAAGTTTTTCTACCAGCTGTGGCAGGGCAAAGCAATTTGTGCCTGTGTTGTTGGAGTCCCTCCCTCCCTCTTACCCTGTGCTGGCTCTGGGGTGAGCACAGGAGTGCTCAGCATGGAAAACAGGGGGAGGCAAGGATGTGTGTTTTGACTGCTAGGATATGATGTGGTGGGAGAAAACAGGAGAGAACCAGAGCACACCGCTTTTAAATACCCTTAGTCCAATGAAAAACAGAGGAGAAGTTAAAAAGGTGGTCCTGACACCTGAGTCATCTCCACAGCTCAGGTTTCTCTCCCACAGTGACATCACCAATCCAAAATGGCACTGCCTGATGCCAATTCAAGAAGCCTCTTATCAGAGCATGTCACACACAGGCAACATCCCGTGGCAGGCTGCAAAAAGGCATCGTGTGAGCTCTGGGATCCTTACTTCTCCATTAAGAGCCATGGGAGCTTCTATCCCACTTCTTATCTGAAACCTTAGTTTCTGTTGTTTATTATCAAGGGTCAGTATCTAACCAGAGTGCAGAGCCCTGAACTAACAATGCTGAGCACAGAAAGACAACAGCTTTGAGCAAAATCAGACTCCTCAACACTTCCTGAAATTCCCTTCACCAAAGCCCTCCTTGAGTAAGTTTTGTTTTGAAACCAAATCACTCACATTTTAAAGCTAAATGTGAAATCCCATCACAAACTTCAGAAAGAGATACACAGGGAATAACTTCACATCCTTATCTCACTAACTCATACAGAAGACAAATAACCACCTCTAGGGCAGAGGCTGAAACACCCATTCTGAAAATGAGCTCAGAAGGATTTTTCTTCCTCTCCCCTTGCTAAAGGGTTTCCAGTGTTGTTCCTAGGGACTGCTTGAAAGCTTCATTCCCTCAATTCCTTCTTTAGATGTCTGGACCTTCAATCCTTTAAACTGAAGTCACCATGATGGAATAAACACTGGGGAGCCTCCTCAGAAGAGATCTCTGCCACAGGTCCCTAGTACAACACATTGAGCCTCCAGCAGGAACAATTCAAACTATTAAAGGTGAGATATACAAAAGCACCTTCTCAAGTGACAGCCAGACAGCAGCTACAGTGGAAATTCACAACCACAAATCCCCAGCACCACCCTGTGCAAGATAAAAGTTGGATCTGTCTCTACCAGCAAAAGAAAAACAAGGCACAGGAATGGCTGAAACATCAGAGAGGCTCTCAAAGCCTTGCCACTGCCCTGACCTCAGATCAGAGCTACCAGCAGCTCCTGTTCAGGTTGTTGTGTTAACACACATGGTTCTGTCTCTTTGGAATTATTCCTGGAAAGTCACTGTAATTACAGAATACAATAAAAACAACAGATCATTAATACAGAAAACTCTGATCTTGGGAAACAAGCAGAAAATTCCATTATCTCCCTTTAAGATTGATCTAGACTGCAGTAAGGATTAAGTGCTGTTCAGTGACCTTTTGTAATGTGATTTCTTTGGAAAATTGTTTTGAAGCTCACTGCAAATTATTTCAGTTTTAGCAGTTACATAAACTAATCAAGGGCAGTGTTTCAAAACAGACAAGCAGTTAATAGCCAGGTCAGTGAAATGAAGGAAAAGATGGTCTTTTCCCTGCATTTATAAGGAACTCAGCCCAGCATCCACCTTTGCAGATAACCTAGTAATTATCAGGGGCCTAAATGCAGCACAACCCAAGATCCTTCGCATGTCCCTTTACAAGTAGGCCACTTCTCAGTTCAACCATGACAGCAAAAAAATTCAACTGTAACAAGTTGTCACTTTCACTTGGTTTTTAGTAGGAACATCTGCTGCCCTTCCCCACAACCTTAAACTGGTCAGAGTTCAAATGTCACACTTGAAGGACCGGATTAATTAATTACACCCAATCCCTCCTCCTGTGTGGCTTTCCCTTCCAGATAATATTTCTGCCACATTCATCCTTTAACAATAAACAATGCCAGGGCCATCCACACAGAGAAGACTGACACCTTCATAATGAGTAAAAATTAAATCCACGTTAACAAGAGACCTCCAGACGTTAACTCCAGACCTCGTTAGAAATGCCCCTTTATTGCTTTCCCCAGTGCTCCAGTACTGTTCACCACATCAACACCACTGCAGCAGTCCAAAATTAAGCTCAAGGTTCCTCCCTTCTGCTTCGCTTCATTTCTGAGGCATCACAATTCCAGAAATCAGAGTGACCAGACCTTGCCAGCAAGAAGAAAACCTATTTTAATTAATATTGCACCGGAGACCCCCAGTTTACTGAGTTTTTTAGAAGTGCCCACCTCCAAGAGCTCAGGACACGGCTGTGCCAGTGCCTCTGCTTCCAGGGCATTCCACCTTATTTACAGCCATTCATCAGGAGGACAAAACCTGCCAGTGCTGTGCCTGCCTGCTGCACCCAGCAGCCACAGGACCTCAAACCCTTCCAGAAAGGAGGCCAGAGTCCAGCAGCCAGCTGCCAGACACACATCCCCAGCCACTGAGCTGCAACGAGGCACTTACCCATCTCTACCTTTACTGACGATCTTCACTTCAAAGTAATAAATGCCACAGGCTGCAGGGATGGGGTGAGTGGCCCTGACCGAGGCAGCATCTTTGTGATTTTTACCGTGACCTAAGAAAGAACAGAAATGTAAGTACTGAGGGCATCTGGCCTCTCACACATCCTGATCTAAAACCTCACTATCTGAAGCCAGCAGGGATCTGTTTCTACATGGAGCCAGCCACTTAAAGCACTTAAATTTCCAGAGAACCAGCATATACAACCCTGCACTGCCACCAAGAACAATTCCTACAGCACAAGCATTTCAGTTTTCCCTTTGTTTTCACTATGAAGTTTTTGAGAAAGACTCTCAGTACCACCGCTCCCTCTCCCCACAGACATAATTTGAAAACCAATGTACACATACAGAAGACAAAAATGATTACACAAGAGGGGAATGACATCAGTGTTTACTAGCCAGGCAGGAAAAGGAATAATCAGTTCTCCGCTGGGTGGGTAGGGAGAACAGCTCCAATAGCGATCAAGTAAAACATGGCACTACAAGTCTGTGAGCAGCTATTTGGTGTAAAACCGAGGAGCCAAAGCCCCAGTCAGGCAGCGTGTCGGGGCCATCCGACCCCTGGGCCGGGTTTTAAGCAGGATGACAGAGTAAACAGACGCTCTGGCTGCACCGGGCCCGGGCGAGCGACACTGCACAGCGTTATATAAGGCCACACTTCGCCGCGGAGAGCCCCCGGCTCCCCAGCGCCTCCGCTCTCGAGCCCAGGCAGCCTGGCCCGAGCAGCCCGGCCGGGGCCCCGGGCAAAGCAGGCGCCCCGCGACCGGAGCTCGGCGCCGCCCGTCCNGGAGCGGCCGGGCCGAGGGCCACGCCGGGGCCGTTCCGCTCCAGGCCGAGGCCGAACCTGACGCCGCCACCCCAGCCCGGCACCTTTGTAGTGGACGCGCAGGTTGCCCTGCGAGAGGCCGATGTAGTTGTACTTGTCCTTGGGGCTCCAGGAGCGCGGCAGCGGCGTCTCATCCTGGTTGACGGCGGGGTAGAGGCGGCGGAGGCGTCGGCTCAGCTCCTGCTCCTCGGGCGGCCCCGGCGGCGCCGCGTCCCCGCCGTGCGGGCTCCCCGCGCCCGCCTCCCCCCTCTTGGACCCGCTTTGTGTCAGC